>JAHHFK020004426.1:0-202626 GCA_024533555.2 Aedes koreicus
TAGAAATCGCCCGAAGAAATTCTCCATCCTTCGTGCGAACCTTGACAACACGGATGTTCCCGTCCTTCCCTGGGTGAATCTCAATGACTCGACCCATTCGCCACTTGAGAGGAGGCATGTTGTCCTCACATAACAGCACCATGGTTCCAACGAACAGATTGTTCCGTTGTCTGGTCCACTTTGTGCGAGCGTGCAAATTCGACAGGTACTGGGTTGACCAACGATTCCAAATGAGTTGGAGAAAGTTCTGCACTCTCTGCCATTTTGAGAGCCTTGATTGATTGAGATCCTGCAGTGATGGTTCTGGTATCGCTGTAAGTGGCCTCCCGATCAGGAAGTGACCGGGTGTCAAGATTTCTAAGTCGTCTGCATCGGATGATAGTGGCGTGATTGGCCTCGAGTTGAGGCAAGCTTCAATTTGAGCTACCAAAGTGGCCATTTCGTCTGAAACGAGAACTGTACTGCCTAGCGTACGCTTTAGATGCTGTTTCATGGATTTTACGGCGGCCTCCCAAAGGCCACCGAAGTTTGGCGACTTCGCCGGGATGAACTTGAAGTTGATGTTCTCCCTTGAAGTTTCTTCAATTACCCTTTTCACGAATTCTTGGTTGTTGAACAGTTTTCGTAGCTCGTCCAACTCACGCCGGGCACCAACAAAGTTTTGGGCGTTGTCGCACATGAGAATTTCTGGACGACCGCGTCTGGAGACAAACCTTCTCAGTGCGCCGATGAATGCTTGAGTCGTGAGGTCACTTACGACCTCTAAATGGACAGCCTTTACGACAAGGCACACGAACACGGCAACATAGCATTTGATTCGTCCACTCTTGCGATAAGGATACTGAATGTAGAATGGACCGCAATAATCCACTCCTACGCGCATAAATGGTGGTGCTGGAGTGACACGTTCCTCCGGCAAATCAGCCATAAGTTGCTCGTGAGCCTTCGGTCGTGCACGAAAGCATTTGACGCAGCGATGTATAACCTTCCGTGTTAGACTGCGAACTGATAATGGCCAGTACCTTTCCCGCAGGCTAGAAATTAGAAGCTGCTGTCCAGCATGTAGATGCTTCTGATGGTAGTGAGTGGCAATAAGAAGCGCAAGTGGGTGTCGGTTATCTAAAATGACGGGGTGTTTCCGTCCAGCTGAGATGTTAGCGTTTTGCAAGCGGCCACCGACGAGAATTAATCCATTCACCAAGCGAGGAACTAGTTGTCTTAATCGTGATGTTGGCTTGACTTCCCCGGTTCTACGTAGTGAGACGAGATCTTCTGGAAAACTTTCCTGCTGTGCTAGCACCAGTAGCTGATGCAATGCTTCGGATCGCTCTTCATGCTGTATAAAACCAGTTTTGCGGCTTCCGCGGTTTTGGCAGTTGTGGATAAATCTCCGAATTAAGGATATGATACGAATCAAATCTTGCAGTGACGATCGTATACCAAATATCGGGCTGGGTTCGATGACTTGAGCTGCTGCAGATACCGTTATTCGTTCCTCGAGTAGCGAAGGATCAAGGTCCTTCGGATCAATGCTAACGGTTCTTGGCCAGGAAGACTTGTCTGAACGTAACCAAGGTGGTCCGTGCCACCATATATCGTGGTTCTTCAGTTGATCAACAGCCAATCCTCTTGACAGGACGTCCGCTGGGTTTTCTAAACCAGCGATGTGATTCCAGATCCCTCCACGGGTGATATGCTGGATTTCAGACACTCTATTGGCCACGAATATGGTCCAGCGTGATGGAGGGGCAGCGATCCAACACTTAACGATCATAGAGTCAGTCCAAAAATACGGTTGTGCAGTAATTTTGATACTTTGGGCGACCTTTTCGAACAGATATACTCCGGTAAGCGCAGACGAAAGCTCTAGGCGAGGAATAGATGTTTGTTTTCGTTTCTTCTCTAGATCTTCGAGTGGAGCCACTCGAGATTTTGCAGTGAGCAGCATGGATGTGATTGTGCCATCGAACGAAGTGCACCTCAAATAAATACAGGCACCATATGCCTTCTTTGATGCGTCACAAAACATGTGAAGTTCGGTGGAAATCGTGTCGCTGCCAAATGCAACCCAACGAGGAACTTGCAAATGGGTTAGGTTCTCCAAGCCTTTTCGAAATTCTCTCCACCAAGCTTGAAACTCATCGGGAAGAATATCGTTCCAAGAACACTTTGTTCTCCAAAGGTCCTGCAGAAATACTTTAGCTGGAACTAAACTGGGTCCAACAAGACCTAACGGGTCGAAAAGTTTCGCAAAATCAGACAGGATGATTCTCTTGGTGATCTCCGTAGCAGGGTTCCACTGAGGCACAGTGAACCGAAAGATGTCCGATCGAGGTTCCCATTTTATTCCGAGGGTTTTAACGGTGGGATTTGAACGTTCAAGGTCCAATAATGAGCGTTCCTCTCGAAGATACGGTGGTATCTGATCCAAAAAGTCTCGGGAATTCGAAGTCCACTTTCTCAAAGTGAGTCCAGCAGTACCAAGAACGTGAATCAGATCCTTCGAAAGCTGTCCTGCTTCTTCAAGGCTGTCAACACTTTTTAGCATGTCGTCTACGTAGAAATCGTAGAGAATCGTATCAGTGGCAATAGGAAAATTGTGTTTTTCATCCTCTGCCAACCTCTTCAAACAGCGCGTGGCCAAATATGGCGCCGACGAAGTACCGTAGGTGACGGTTGTCAGCATGAAAATTCGTATCGGTTTGGTAGAATCGTCTCTCCACAAAATGCACTGGAGTGGGTGATCCATGGGATGCATTTTGATCATCCTATACATTTTCTCGACGTCTGCTGTCATCGCATACTTCCGTAGTCGAAACCGCAGCGTGATGGATGTCAAGTCCTCTTGTACTACAGGACCTACCATAAGAGTGTCGTTTAAGGACATTCCTGAGGTGCTTGCGCACGATGCGTCAAACACGACCCGTAATTTTGTTGTCGTGCTGTCGGGCTTAAGTACAGCATGGTGTGGTAAAAAGTAGATTACCGGAAAGGTTGTTAGCTCTTGTGGTGAAATTTCTCGCATATGTTGCATCCTTAGGTACTCGTCGATAAATTCAGTGTACGTTTTCTTGACGGCAGGATCAGCGTTCAATCTTCGCTCCAGTGCCATGAAGCGACGAGTTGCAATGGTCTGTGTATCTCCGAGTTGATCGATCATGCACTGTTTCTTAGGTAATTGAACGACGAAATGACCATTTGCGTCTCTCACCGTTGTTCTCTCAAAATATGCCTCGCACGCTGACTCCTCCAGTGATAATGTGCTAGTGGTGCGACATGATTCTAGCTCAAAGAATCGCGCCAGTCTTTCTTCAATCTTCTCGGTTGCACAAGCCGAAATTGATGGAAGAGTGGCAGACTCATCCGGAATACCTCCCGAGACAATCCAACCAAGCAGCGTGTTCTGCAAAATCGGACCGGAATCTCCCAATTTAATTTGACGCTCAGCGATCATCAGCTCCAAGTACACTTCAGCTCCTAATATCAAGTCGACTGCTCTAGATTCGTGAAACGTTGGATCGGCTAAGATTAACTCCTTCGGCATATTCCAGGAACTAATATCGACACTTTGTGATGGAAGATCAACGGTAACTCGTGGTAACACATGGAACTTGAGGTTTGTAACGTATTTCGTGACGAGAGAATGAACTTCAGCGAAAACTGCTTGGGTCGATGCACTCCGTGATCCACCAATTCCAACGATTGGTAAGTGTTCACGAGTCCGTTTGAACTTCAGTCGTTGAGATAACGTTTCAGACATATAGCATCGCTGGGACCCTGAGTCCAGCAACGCTCGAGCGAGCAAAGAGTTACCGAACTGATCGTACAGATTAACGACAGCGGTAGAAAGTAGAACGCTGTGAGGAACGTGTCGTATAGTGGCGAGTGGAGTACTGTGAAGGCTTGTACTAGGGCTGTCTGTGGCGGAAATGTGTGAATGAGTATTATCTGCCTGTGTGGAATTCTGTGGATTTGTGTGCCCATTTCGAATTGGCTGGGTGTGTGTTGAGTGATCAATTTGTGTAGGCTTAGCTTGTGGTGGTTGCGTGTTCTGTCCTTGTGTTTTCCTTATCGGCTGATTCCCAGATGGCTGTCCAGATTTAGTTGATGAATTCGCGATGGTCGATGAGTTCGCGTGAAGTAACGAGTGGTGACGTTGACCACAATGGAAGCACGATCCACGAGTACAAAATCGTGCGATGTGTCCTGACGACAGACAATTCAAACAAAGTGAATGTTTCTTCACGGCATCGACCCTTTCGGAAATCCGCATCTTCGAAAACTTCATGCATTTAAAGGCGGAATGAGCAGATTCTCCGCAAAATGGGCAGCTACCTGTTGGCTGGATCCCAGCATGGCTACTAGATGGACGAACAGACTTTTTTGTTTCGGCCTGAAACTGCTTTCCAGGAGTGATGGACTGTAATACTGAACAATAGTCTTTCAGGAATTTAATCATATCTCTGTAGTTGGGAACCTCCTTGGAGTTGTAATGAGATTCCCACTGTCTCAACGTTGAGGAATGGAGACGCTTGCAGAGCATGTACTGCAGCAGCGTACTCCAGCCTTCCGTATTTTCTCCAATTTTGGTGAGCATTTGGAGGTTCTTCTCAAAACCGTTGACTAGCTTGCTCAACGTTTCGAAGGTCTCTTGGCGGAGTGGCTCAAGAGCGAACAAAGAATCTAAATGAGTCATCACCAACAGTTTTTTGTTTTCGAAAGCGCCTTCCAATGTGTCCCACGCAATCGCATAATTGACTGAGGAAATCTCTATCGCTGCTATTTCCTGCAGTGCATCCCCGGTGAGGGATGTTCGAAGATAAGTAAACTTATCCATATTGGAGAGACTATTATCATTGTGGATTAGATTCTTGAAGGTGTCTCGGAATGTAACCCAATCAGATATCCTTCCGTTAAAGATTGGAAGTTTCAATTCTGGGAGCTTTACCTTGGACTGTGATACACCAACCGGTTGTTGCTGTTGCACCTGCAACGAACGAGTTGACTCTGCAGGAAGTAATCCGAGCATGGTTTTCTTCAGTTGGTAGATTGTATCCTCGAAGTCCTTAATGACCTTCGCATTTTCAAGGTCACGCTGCTTCTGTTGATTGATTTGTCGTTGCTGCTTGACCTCCTCTGTTGTTTTGGTATCGGATGAAATAGCATCATCTTCAGCATCATCAGTCAGTAACTCGATTCGCATCCGTATGTCGACAAATTTTTCCCAGATTTCATCCAGCCTTTTTAAGCGTAAATCCAGGTCCTGTCGATCTACATCGTGTGGGTTAGCTAACACAAAGTCCCTTAAATTATCCAGAGAAATTCGTAGCATGCGTTCCTGCTTACAAAGCAATCGAAGATTATCGTTTACTGGCATAATTAATTAGTGTAAACCTTTCCTCAAAGCGAAACTCAAATCGACCACGCGGTTCTGAACTGGACAATGGCGCTATTATATGGGAGTAGAACAAAGCAAACCGACCTACAAAGCAAACAAAGCGCGCAGAGATGGCGGACTGATCAGGGCTCAACTCAGCAAGAATAATATGGACGACACAATTTTCTCATGCAAGCAGTTTGAGAAATCTTTATTGAAATGATCCACATGCAATAGGCTCAACTCACTTTAATCGGCGGCGATCTCACATGCAACTAAGATCCACGCCACAGACAAACCTGCCCTCAGTACTTATCCTGATCCGCAAATCTGTTCAATCCCGTCTGGAAACGCCGATGCAGCTTCAAATCCGTCACGTCATCCAGCAGGAACGATGATCACTAAGAGGTGAGTGCAGCAGCATTCAAATGATGACGCCCGTGTCCTATTCTTCTCCCTCGTGGAGAATAATCAGCGACCACGCAGCCTTCACTTCACATTCGCGTTTCCCGACAATCCGGTTCGAAGGACCAAAAATGTTCTTTCGCAAACTTAACAAGGACAAAATTTCGTCGGATAACGCGCACTCGAATAACTTTAACTCGCACCTTAAATGAATTAGTTTTAAGAGTCTTTATTTGGTACTTTAGGTATAAAGCAATGCACGAGGTTAAACGCAGTGTTGTTCGAACGGTTTATTGCAGACTGATTATAATAAAGTTTCTATCCTACTTGCTGACCGCGTGCGATGTTTTTGGACATCGGTTTGCTACCTACGGTCGGCTCTCTTATCGATCGTTAAGCGATCGGTTTGATCTAATAGTGTGTACCTCATATAAACATCTGTTAGTGACCGATCTAGTGATTTTGTAGTAGTGGCTAAAGGGGATGAAAGTGTATCGAGCTCATTGGTGTTTAATACACTATTAGATACCCTAATAGAAATAGCAATAGGCGATCGGCGTTAACACCGGGTGTCATTTCAAAATTTTTGAACGCTTATAACTCTTGTTTGACTGAACAGAATGACTTCATTTATACACGTTTGATCAGGAAAACTTACAAATTTTTTTGGAAAAATTTTTAAATTAGGGGGTTTAAATAAGGGGGTAATTTTTTTTAAAATTTAATCTGCATATGAACCGGTTGAAAATATGGTTTTCCCTTTCCAGGTGCTCAAAAAACGGATGACAAATGGTTCAAATTGTCTTCTTCTTTTTATTTCATAAGGTCTCATTCCATGTTTAATACAGCCATAGTCTCCCCACTCAGTTGCAAATTTATTTTGCTTTGTTCTGTTGTCTGGTTTTATAACTGAAGTCCGTCCCCTCTTATGAAATTTGCTTCATACTGCATTCTCGCGCCTCTCTTCTCTGTAGGCTATGTTATCAGTATAAAGCACACGAACCAAAATGATTTCATTGGGATTTTCAAGTTCGATTGAGCGGCACGTACGGTTGTGTTTTTCGCTCTCCTGTTACGAAGATTTTTTCTATCTCGTCCATTTTCTCGCGATTACGCGTCTGGCTCGCAAATTATCGCCTGCGCTTGCTCATTTACAAATCAAAAAGAAGCGCTGCAAAGGTTTGCAAGTTTCGCCGCTCGACCTATTGCCGTGGCAAAGGGTCGTAAAAATCGATAATCCACGCGGGTGGCATCCGCTTCCGAAACCATACCGGCGCTGGGCACCTCCCAGAGGAAAACGATGTTTGTGACAACTAGATTACTAGAATCATTCCAAGTATCTTGCTGTCCGCCATTAACTGCGACGAGGAGTTTAATAAACTACCATGCTGTATTGAGTACAGCACATGATGGTATCCTGCAGGTCAAATAAGCTGAAAATATAAATTAGTTCCTAACGCGTATCATAACCACCGTCCTTTTCAAGACGACCAATTAAATTTAACAATAAAAGAGCGTGTTTAAGTGAAATGTTTGTGATTTATCCTAAACAACCATTGCATATGATCAAAAATAGTTCATTTTGGATTGTTTGAGGCATTAAGTTTTTTTCTTTCTTAGCGTTTCAAGCTTATTGCTTTCGCACTTGCTCTCAACTTGGTGTTCTAAATGCACTTCTACAGTTATTAATTGTGAACTTTCGATGCCAGGTACCATTTTTGCATTAGTATGATTGTGTGGTAAGTATAATCATACGCTATGCCCAGGGAGTCGAGAAATTTTCCTTAACGAAAAATGCCTAGACCAGACCGGGAATCGAACCCAGCCACCTCCAGCATGGTGTTGCTTTGTAGCCGCGCCATTACCGACTGAGCTAAGGGAGGACCCATTAAGTCATGAGTGGTAAATTTGGCAGAGATTTTTCACTAAGCTTGAACTGGCAAGCGTAAGCAATGGCTCAGTATGTAGACAATTTCATAAGAATGGACACACCAACGCGGTCCTACGTTAACCTTGCGGTTATATCCCTAATATAACCCACCTCTAATTTTTTGCAAAAAATTGGTGTAAAGCTTCTAAGCACGACTTTTTTCAGTGAAATGTTGCTTGTCATCACGGCTGGGCACCAATTTCACTTTGTTCGCCTTCAGTCCTTGCCTCTGCTTCACTTTTTGTACGTATGATTTTGACTTCCAAACCTTGCGAACTACATTTCGCACAGAAAGATTGGGTTTCTCAATAATGGCTACCACCTTCTTGTCTATTTGTAGGGAGCATACTTTTCGATTTGTTTTACTTCCAACCTTCCGATCCACAGTCAAGCGCTGGTCAAATGATTTGCAAAAACAAAACACGGTACTTTTCGGTAGTTTTAGTTTCTTGGCAAGATCGCGTACCGATAAATTCGGAGTTTGCTACCATTCGTACAAAATGCGTTTGCACACTTCCACTTGAATGTAACAAGAATGTAAAAATGTTGTACCACGAAATTAAGTGGAGAGTTTTAGCTGTCATATAAGTGAAACGTTTCAGCGATCCATGAAATAATTCAAAATCTACACTGAAAGAAAAGTGTCCGAAATTTAACGTGGACAGGCTTTAGGCATCGGCTAAAATACCAGCGTTTCCAAGCGCATGTGTTTTATTTTTGAACAAAAATATGTCATAAAGAAATGGTTCACCATTTGAAGTGTAATGAAATTAGACGTTAATTATGAATTAAAATTAGACGCATTCAAGTGATCATAACTCAAGAATTAAACAACATACACTGTTGATCAACTTCAAATAAAAGGTTATTTATTTAGCTTTCAAACGATACATAAAAAGTTATTACAGTTCACCGTTTCAAACGAACTGTTGCACTTTACTTGTGATCGATGCCATCATGATCTGCACAGTCGCTGGTGACACTGTACCGGCGAACTTATTCCACTTTAAACGCATTTGTTGTGCATTTGTCACATCTTTACCACATCATCGAAGTTTTCGCTTGACAATTGCCCAAGATTTTTCGATCGGTCTGAACTCAGGGCAATTCGGAGGATTAATCTTTTTGGCGACGAAATTAACATTGTTTGCAGCATACCATTCTAGTACCTCATTGGAGTAGTGGAAGCTGGCTAGATCTGGCCAAAACATAACATTGGTCTTGTGTTGCCGAATGAAGGGTAGAATCCGCTTTTTTAGACACTCTTTAATGTAAACCTTCGACGTCATTGTGTGAGATGTGATGAAAACCTTGGTTTTAAGGCCACCACGGCAGATTCCTTGCCAAATCATTAGTTTTTGAGCAAACTTGTCAGCAAAAACATATTTATACCTGGAAGGGACATCCCCACGATCAGTTGCCAGGTAAAATTTTCGTCCGGGGATTTGTTTATAATCCATTTTGACATATGTTTCGTCATCCATTAAAATACAGCCACCAAATTTAGTCAAAACTCGTTCGTATAGTAATCGTGCTCGCTTTTTGGCCACTCAATTTTGTTTCAGGGATCGATTTGGATGTTTACTGGCAAAGACGTTTATCCTTTTCTTGAAAGGATGTTTGAAAGGATGTTTCGCACGGTGGAGAAGTTGGAATCTTATGTCTTTGCAAAATCACGAAAGACACCTGGGTTGCCTTTCACGTACCTCAATACCTTTCTCCTCAGCTTTGTCCCTAGTGCCTCTTTTATGATAGATGCGCTGTGCTCTATCCACACTCAGAGTATCCTTGTAACGTTTGATTACAATACACACTGTTGACTTTGGGAATTTTAACACTTTTGCTATTTTTGAGGCAGACCACGAAGGATTCTCTAGATGTTTGTGCACAATTAATTTTCTTTTCTAAAGTTCCATGATCCGTAAATTCGAGATGCGTCGATCAATCGAAAAAAGTTTTTCACCAATTTCTTCGTCAATGAAACATCAACAAATGCTTGTCAAACGGTTTTTATTCCAACCACCAGAGACGCGGTGGTGTATTAAACCGTG
Organism: Aedes koreicus; assembly: GCA_024533555.2. Classification (NCBI taxonomy): domain Eukaryota; kingdom Metazoa; phylum Arthropoda; class Insecta; order Diptera; family Culicidae; genus Aedes; species Aedes koreicus. The sequence continues at coordinate 9,764 of JAHHFK020004426.1, forward strand.
CGTCCAGATTTACTTTGAATCGAGCTTTAATGGTAAATAATCAAGTCAGCATAGTCCCCTGAAGGGTCTCAATAAGATCGGGCAACCCCAACTGTCGCAACTTCTCGTTGCTTCAGCACCACACAGCCAACCAACACCTACTTACCTACCTACTTCGACAATACCTTGTCCACGAGAACGGACTCTCAAGCGTTGCATGGGACAGAACTGATGAGAAACACGATGTTAACTAGTCGAACGTTTATTGGAGAAAGAGACAGAGTGGGGTGACATGGGTGGTTATATAATAACATTCAAATTTCCATGGCCTACTGCCAGATCATATTCATACTAGTCTACATAGGTCTACATGATTGATATTAAATCTAATTCATTTCAACACCCCCTCTTAGACCTAGTGTGGATCAATGCTTCAGAAAAGCAGCAGCCCTTCGCGAAGACGTCCGCCAGTTGGTTTCCTGTCGGAATGTAGTTCACTCTGATGACGCCGTTTTGGATACACTCCCTAACAAAGTTGTAGCGAATGTCCAGGTGCTTCATCCGTTTCTGGTCTCGATGTTCTTCGGCGATATGTATGCAGGACTGGTTGTCCTCGCAGATCACCAAAGGTGCGTTCAGGTTGACGCCGAATTCGGTGAGCAGATTCCGCAACCAATTCGCCTCGCAAGATGACTGGCTTAGCGAAAGGTATTCCGCTTCCGTCGATGACAACGAAATCGTCGCCTGCTTGCGTGTCGTACACGAGATGGTATTGCCGTAGACTTGGAACACGTAGCCACTCGTTGAGCGACGGTCGTCCATGTCGCTACCCCAATCCGCATCCGCAAATCCAAACATAGATGCTTGGTTCCTTGGAGGTACCGCAACACGCGCTTGAGATGGCTCCAGTGCACATCGGTTGCGCCACTCTGGAAGCGGCTCAGGAAGTTCACCGCTATGCTTATGTCAGGACGAGACGTCAGCATCAAGTAGGTCAAGCAACCTACAAGCTCCCGGTATGGATGCTGTGTCGCTTCCTCACCATCCTTACCCCTCTCCAGCTTGAGATTGGCGTCCAAAGGGGTCAACGCCAGCTTGCTGTCTTGCATGCCGAAGCGCTTTAACAGAGCAGAAACATATTTAGTTTGATTCAATAGCAACGTACCTTCTGCCATGTTGTACTGAATCCACATGCCCAGGAAGTTTTTCAGCTCCTGCATGTCGTCCATCTCGAACTCCTTCTTCAGCATCTCTTTAATCTTCCGTATTTCTTCCAGGGAACTTGATGCCAGCACGATGTCGTCGACGTACAGGACCAGGTACATCCACACGCCGTTGACCTTCCTCGTATACAGGCAGCTATCGTATGGTGAGCGCCAGAAACCAACTGTGGACAAAAATGTTGAACCGCTCGTTCCAGCTACGCGGTGCCTGCTTCAGGCCGTACAAGGATTTGTTCAGCCTGAACACTTTGTTTCCCCTCTCAAATCCTGGTGGCTGCCGCATGTAGACGGTTTCCGATATCGTTCCGGTGAGGAACGCCGTGCGCACATCCATCTGGTGCAAATGGAGGTTTTTCTGCACCGCCACCGCCAGTAGAGTCCTGACGGTTGTCATACGCACCACGGGAGCGTAGGTTTCCTGGTAATCGTAGCCTTGGCGCTGGGAACATCCTTTGGCCATGAGCCTTGCCTTGTGCCTGTCGATCGAGCCGTTGTCCAGGTATTTGATTTTGAACACCCACTTGCAGGGCACTGCTCGAGCACCAGGAGGGAGGTCCACGAGGTCCCACGTGTGGTTCTTCTCGAGCGCCCGCATCTCGTCGCCGATCGCACGCTTCCATTCCGGCCAATCGTCGCGCTTCCGAAGCTCGTTGATGTTGTCCGGCAATGCCTCCACGTAATTTTCCGCATTCAACGCAAATGCCACATACATGTCGTAGTCGGAGTAACGAGCCGGCTGTTTGCGAGGCCGCTCGCTTCGCCGAACTGGAGCTTCGTCTTCATCGGTACTTTCTTCAGTCGTTGTTGCGTGCCCGCCAGCAACTTCATCGTCAGATTTCTCAAGGATTGGCTCTGGATCAGGATCAGGATTCGGTTTACCTCGTTGTTCCGGTTCTTCTTCAAGCGTTTCCGGGCGGTCGGACACTAGGTGGTCATTCGTACGATGACGTCCCGAGCGATGATGATCTTCCGTCGCACAGGATCCCACACGCGGTACCCGTTGATACCGTAGCCGATCAAGTAGCACACTTGACTCTTCGCGTCAAGCTTCGTCCGCTTCTCCTTCGGAACGTGGCAAAATGCCTTGCTTCCAAAGACACGCAGCCGGGACACATTTGGCTTGTGCCCGAGCCACATCTCGTACGGCGTTTTGTTCTCGGCTAGGGCAGTAGTGGGACTTCGGTTGATCAGATGGACAGCGGTCAGAACCGCCTCGTTCCACATCCATCGATTGCAGCCCGCGTCGTCCAACATCGATCGGGCTCGTTCCATGATGGTCCTGTTCATCCTTTCGGCGACGCCGTTCTGCTGCGGCGTATACGGCACGGATAGCTCCATCACGATTCCTGCTTCCTCACAAAAATGGATAAACTTCGCATTAATGTACTCACCGCCGTTGTCGCTTCTCAACCTGGCGATTCGAGTGCCAAAATGTGCGGTGGCCATCGCAGCATATTTCCGGAAAGCATCCAGCACGTCGCCCTTCGATTTGAGCGGATACACCGCCGTGAAGTGCGTGTAGTCGTCGATGAAACTGACGAAATTCTTCTGGCCATCCCATGAGGCTGGTGTGAACGGACCGCAGACGTCGGTGTGGATCAACTCCAACGGCCGGGATGAACGAGGTAGAACTGCTTCTTCGAAGGGTTGTCTCGTTTGCTACCCCATCATACACGGCTCACAAACACCTGCATCCGGTTTAAAATTTCCACCAACATCGATGCCTTCAACCATTCCGCTTCGGATGAGCTTCATCAGGCCAGCGTTCCCGATATGACCGTACCTACGATGCCACAACGTCAACTTACTTCCTTGATCAGCGGCCATGGCGGTTTCGATCTTCGGCACTTCCACATCCAACTCGTACAGCCGACCCTTCCGACTCGCAGTGCACACCACTTCGGAACCACGCGTGATTCGTGCACCATCCTTGCCAAACGTCACTTCCATTCCTCGCTCAGCGATTCGCTTCACCGAGAACAAATTGGCGTACAATCCTGGCACATACAGGGTGTCGTACACCGTGCAGGTTAGCTGCTTACCTTGGACGTTGGATACCATCTTCACTTCGCCGGCCACACGACTGGTCAGCGACACTCCCGACTTGGCGACGCTGATAACGATGGGCGAATCCAACGTGCGCACATTTTCCAAAAAGCTCTTGTCGCTTACCATGTGTTCCGATGCGCCGCTGTCCAAAATCCAACGAAATTTGCCACCGGTTGAGTCGCCACCAACGGTCATGAACGCCACATCGCTTCCCGGTTCCGCCACGTGCACCTTGCTCTTCTTCTTCTTGTCCGTCTTCGGTGTATGGCGATCTTGTTTCGCATTTTCCGGACAATTCACACGCTTGTGCCCGGGTTTTCCGCAAGCATGGCACTTGAACACGAACTTTCCGCTTCTTCCAGCGAAAGCTGTGCTTGATACCGGTCTGTCCCCGTTGTGTTGTCGCTTTACGTCCGCACTGAGCAGTCTCGATGTTACGAATTCCATCGAGCACTGTTCCACCGGTAGCGTCTCAAGCACCGTGATTATCTGGTCGTACGTTTTCGGCATCGACTGTAGCAGGAAGAAAATCACCACCGGCATGTCGAACTTGATTTCCGCCGATTCTAGCTCTCGGATGGTCTTTTCGAAAGCCAGAATATGCTCCTCCAAGGGTCGTCGGTCGTGGTTCTTCATTCCAGCCAGCTGTTTCAGCAAATAGAATACGCCCGGGACCCCTTTGTTCTGTAGTAATGGCGGAACGGGGTTCCAAATGGTTCTGGGGGTCTTTTGGAAAGGGGGGCGCTCCAAGGGGGAATCCGCTATTTTGGGGGGCGGGGTCGCCCTGCTCTTCGGGTTTTTTTTCCTCCGGTGGGGCCCGTTTTTCTGTTACAACCCCTCGGTGTTGTGTCGCTCCAAGATATCCATGCCCCTATATTATGTACGCAGTACGCCAATGAGTTGAATGACAGATACGGTTTGTAGGTGATAGAGCGAAAAACGTGCACTGAAGCATTAAGTAGTCTTCATAAGTTCTTAATTAATTAGTCATTACACCAGAAGTGAGAATTACTAATTTCAATCTTATTACTATTTCTTAAAATCAAAATTATAAAATTCTAGATTACGTGCTAATACATGCTTGAACTTAGAGATAATTGTTAGTAACCTACGAAGCAAACTACAGGTGAATTGAATTGAAGTTTATTAAATGGTAAAATATTTATTGAGGGTATCTTTTATTAGTCGTAACAGCTCTGGAACAAGGTAGTAGACAGAAGAAAAATTCACTAGAAGAGAATTGACTAAACGAAAGTTTCAGAAAGCTATCTCATAAAACCTGTAACCTTAACCTAAATTATGTAATTTTTCTCACACGATATTAAAATATAACCTATATTCGAAATCTCGGAATCATTCTCTTTTCTTCTCGTCGGCGTAACATTCCACATCTTTTAATATCGTTTACTTGAAGAGAATGTCCGACCCGATCGAACCAACTACTCCTACATCCAGTAAAGCTGCCGCAGGTTCGAACAACAAACCTCATAACAAAGCATCTAAGAACCTTGCCCCCATGGAAGAACACAATTGTGATTTCAGTGAATATGCTGACAATAGTCGAATGGTCCAATGCGATTCTTGCAAATGTTGGTGTCATTACGATTGTGCCGGTGTAACTGAAGACATCGAGAACTATGACTGGGTTTGTTTAAAATGCGAAAACGGGGCAACAAACCAGCGGAAGAAAAAGGCGTCAAGAAGGAACACCAGAGGTACAGTAAGAAAAACCAATTCATCAAGAGTAAACGCTAGGAAAACGAATACTGGAAAACCAAAGAAAGCGGTAAAGAATTCGAGTTCCAAAGACCGTGGCAAAATCAGGAAGCAGCTGAACAACAGAAACCACCAAAATGTTCGGATGACGAAAGCCTATGGGACACGAGAAGAATAAATCATCTAAGGCAAAATCTATGGCGTTGGATTTACCAAGCAGATCAACGCAAACTTTAAAGGTGCAGCTTAAAAAGCTGCTTGTCGAAGACACGTTAATGCTCGAGGAAATGAAAAAAAACGTGAATTGATGGCGAAAAAGTTTGAGTTAATGGAAGAGTTAGCTAGTAGTGTTTGCCGTTCTGATGCGCATTATGGAAGTGATGACCATTCACATGAAAGTTCGGATTCCGATGAAGCAAACGACGAAGAATGTAGCGATACCGAGGAGGAGTATGATGGGCAAGACGAATCTTTTGTTCCAAAAAAGCAGTCAACACCTGTCCGATCTCAAACGCGTAGGACATTTATTCAGGAGAAGCTCCATTCTAGGGTAAATGGTACTCTCACACGAGAACAGGTAGCTGCACGGCAAGTAGTGTCAAATGATCTTCCCAGATTTGCTGGAAATCCTGAAGAATGGCCAATGTTTGTATCAACATTCCAAAGTACGACTACAATGTGTGGCTATAGAGATGAGGAGAACATGATCCGCCTCCGAAATTGTTTGAAAGATGATGCCCTCGCAACAGTGCGGAGTTTCTTAATGCATCCGTCTATGGTATCAAAGGCAATCAGTGTTCTGAAGCTAAGATTTGGCCACACGTTATCATCAGTACGTTACGGGATAAGATTCTAGCCATGGCACCAGTAAGATCAGATTCGATTGAGAAACTTGTGGACTATGCCCTCGCTGTTCAAAATTTGGGTTCTACTATCGACGCTTGTGGGCGAAAAGAGTACATGCGTGACGTAACACTCATGCAGGATCTTGTAAGCAAGCTTCCCCCAGCCATAAAATTAGATTGGGCGCGACATAGTAAGACGTTAAAGAAGTCGAATCTTGTTGCATTTTCCGATTGGATTTACTCGATAGCAGAAGATGCGAGTATCGTTGCGGATCCTCGAAAATCACACGGTTCCGGGCAAGATACTCGTGGAAAGCGACAAGGCAAGGCCTTTGTAAATACTCATGTCGAATCTACATCGGAAACAGTATCCAGACAAAAAGTGTCAAGCAATCAAACGTATAATCAACCCAGCGAGAACTCCGGTACGATGACGTCAAAGATTTGTTCTATTTGCAAGGGAAACTGTACGAACGCCGCTAAGTGTAAGCGGTTTTTGAATCTTTCTTATGAAGCAAGATGGGCTGCGGTACGTGAGTTCAGGATATGCCGGAAGTGTTTGCGGCAGCATGGTGGACACTGTAACAGCAAAGCATGTGGAGTTAATGGATGTACGTTTAAGCACAATCCGCTATTACATAAGAATCTCGTTGCGCCAAACGAACCAGATGGAAGCGAACACAACATCGAACGAGGAACGAAGCGTAAATATTCATCAGATAAAGGGCGATACGGTCAAAATTTGGTCAATATCAACTTGACGTATTTCTTTCAATTTTGCATTTAAAAAACCTGAACACCCCTCATTTTGAAGGTGTGTGTGTGTAGAATGTTGCTCCTATTTTGATTTTGGAATTCACTCTTCAGTTGTCAAAATGCCGTCCAAGCAAGAAGAGCAGCGTATCAAAATTTTGCTCGCGCATCGCGAAAATCCGAGCTACTCGCACGCAAAGTTGGCAAAATCGCTAAAAGTTGCCAAATCAACCGTTACAAATGTAATTAAAGTGTTTGGGGAACGTTTGTCGACAGCCAGGAAGACTGGATCGGGGGGAAATCGAAAGCCGGAAGCCGCTGAGACGACAAAGAGAGTTGCCGGTAGTTTCAAGCGAAACCCTAACCTATCTCTCCGAGATGCCGCAAATAAGCTGGGTGTATCGTCTACAACCGTGCATCGAGCCAAAAAACGAGCCGGACTATCGACTTACAAGAAGGTAGTGACTCCAAATCGCGATGATAAACAAAATACGACGGCCAAAGCGCGATCCCTGAGGCTGTACACGACGATGCTGACGAAGTTTGACTGCGTGGTAATGGACGACGAAACCTACGTCAAAGCCGACTACAAGCAGCTTCCGGGACAGGAGTTTTATACGGCAAAAGGAAGGGGAAAGGAGCAGATATTTTCAAGCACACGAAACTGTCAAAGTTCGCAAAGAAATATCTGGTTTGGCAAGCCATCTGTACCTGTGGCTTGAAAAGCAGCATTTTCATAGCTTCCGGGACTGTCAACCAAGAAATTTACGTGAAAGAGTGTTTGAATAAACGTCTGCTGCACGGTTGTTCCGTACTGTTTTGGCCGGATTTGGCATCTTGCCATTACGGTAAAAAGGCCATGGAGTGGTACGCCGCCAACAACGTGCAGGTGGTTCCCAAGGACAAGAACCCTCCCAACACGCCAGAGCTCCGCCCAATTGAGAAATACTGGGCTATTGTCAAGCGGAACCTAAAGAAGACCAAAAAAAAAACTGCTAAGGACGAGCAGCAGTTCAAGGCAAACTGGCTTTCTGCGGCGAAGAAGGTGGACAAGGTGGCTGTACAAACCCCTGCCATCAGGTCAAGCGTAAGGCCCGGCAATTCGGATTTGGAATAGCGGAAGCCTAACTGAATATTTTTCCTGAATTTTATACTATTTGATCTTGAAAAAGAAAGTAAATTTGATTTTTTAAATAAACGATTTCACCGATTTACACGCGTTTTCCCTTGACCAAATTTTGACCGTATCACCCTTTAGATGCAGGTTTGGAATTGTTTCGCTATTTTCCAGTTACGTTGTACGGTCCGACTAAAAAGGTGGATTGTTACGCTTCTTTGGACGATGGTTCGGAATTAACGCTGCTAGACGAGCAAATTGCTTGCGAAATTGAGCTTTCAGGAGAATCAAAACCACTCTGCCTGAAGTGGACAGGTGGAACCCATCGGTTTGAAGAGAAATCACGAAAAGTGAGTGTCGGGATATCCGGATTGAATGGCAGGATGTTCAATCTGAGTGGTGTACGTACAGTAGATGCGCTTGAGTTGCCACAACAAAGTTTGAATGTTGATAAGCTCAGAAGGAAATAAAATCATCTGGATGGTGTTCCAGTAGAGTCCTACAATATTGTGAGGCCTAAGATCTTAATAGGATTGAAACATGCCAATGTTTCTTTGGTACGGCGTTGCCGCGAAGGAAAGGAAGGTGAACCTATTGCTGTGAAAACTCACTTAGGATGGACGATTTTTGGAGGATGTTCCTCTCAGGACTCGGCGGTTGATGGAAAGCATACCTACCACATCTGTGCATGCAACCCGCAGAGAGATAACCTTATTCACCAGGAAGTCAAACAGTATTTCAGTTTAGATAGTCTTGGAATTATGACCCCAGTAAGCTCTATTATGTCAAGAGACGATGAGAAAGCGATTTCACTCTTGAAATCACTGACACGGCTTGTTCATAACAAATATGAAACCGGTCTTCTTTGGCGTTTCAATAATAACCATTTGCCTGAGAGCCGCTCAATGGCCCTTCAAAGATTGAAGTGTCTTCAAAGGCGCCTGTCAAAAGACTTCGATCTTAAGCAAGCCTTCAATGAAAAATTAGTAGAATATCAGTCGAAAGGATACGTAAGGAATGTGTTGCCAGAGGAACATACACAAAAGCAAGGAATGACTTGGTATCTTCCGACTGTTCCAGTATTAAATCCCAATAAACCGGGAAAGATCAGAATCGTATGGGATGCAGCTGTGTCCGTACACGGAGTTTGCCTTAATTCTGTATTGCTCACGGGACCAGATTTGTTGTGCTCGTTGGTATCGGTGCTTTACCAATTTCGTGAACATCGCATCGCCATATGCGGAGATATTTGCGAGATGTTTCTTCAAATTGGAATTCGTCCAGAAGATCAGTTTTACCAACTTTTTCTTTGGTGTGATACAAATGATTCGGAGGAACCGAGCACTTTCGTTGTTGAGGTTATGATCTTTGGGGCACGTTCGTCGCCAACCACAGCACAGTTTGTGAAAAATCAAAACGCCCAGAGGTTCGACGCAGAATATCCAGCAGCAGTAGCGGCCATACAAAACAAGCACTACGTTGATGATATGCTTGTCAGCACGGAAACGGAAGCGGAAGCAATTGAACTTGCGAAATCGGTAAAATTTGTGCACGCTCTAGGTGGTTTCGAGATAAGGAATTGGACCTCTAATTCTCCCAAGGTCCTGCAAGCATTGAACGAAGATTCAACTGAAGAAAAGAGCCTGAATTTAGCATCAGAGATTGCGACGGAGAAAGTTTTGGGAATGTGGTGGAACACATCAACCGATTGTTTCATGTTCAAGATATGCTATAGTCGTTTTGATGTGGCGTTATTTGATGGAAGCCGAGCTCCAACTAAATTCAACGTTAAATCGTAACTCGAGACTGCTTGATCTTGTGTTGGCAAATGAAGCTGCCGTAATGGAATGTGCTGTTGTCGAAGCCTCCGAACCGTTAATTAACCTCGACGCCGATCATCCTGCGCTGGAGATTACTATCAATCTATCAGTACCTATAAGCTTCGATAACATCGTTGATCCACATGGCCTGAATTTCCGTAGAACTGATTTCGCTGCTATGAGCCAATCTATGTCCCAAGTCAATTGGCAGTTCCTTGACTCGTGTTCCACTATCGATGAAGCGGTAGATTTTTTTGACGAGGTTGTGTCTCGGGCTATATCAGATTTTGTTCCGCTGAGGAGACCTGCTCGTAAACCTCCTTGGTCTAATGCTCATTTACGGTACCTAAAACGTGTGAGATCGAAGGCTCTTCGCAAGTACTGCAAAACCCGAAATCAATTCACCAAGCGAATTTTCTCGACAGCTAGTACCCATTACCGAATGTACAATCGTCTTCTTTACAAGAATTATTCAAAACGAATCCAATCTAACCTTCGGCGCAACCCAAAGTTGTTCTGGTCATTTGTGAACACAAAAAGGAATGTTAATGGGCTACCGGTTGAAATTCATCTCGGCGACAGAATCGCCAGCACACCAGTGGACAAATGTGATCTACTTTCTGAGCACTTCAAAAGTGTATTCAATAACACCATGCCAGCATTGGAGCAAGTTAGCGAAGCACTCAGAGATACTCCCAGAGACGCGTTCGACTTCAATATTCCTGCGATTACATTGGACCTCGTTGAATTAGCAATCCGGAAGCTGAAACTCTCAAGCGTGGCTGGACCAGACGGAATTCCTTCATGTGTACTAAAGAATTGCACTGCAGTGTTTACGATTCCTCTTTTGAAGATTTTCAATATCTCCTTACACCAGGGAAAATATCCAACACGTTGGAAATCTTCGTTCATGTTCCCGATTTTCAAGAAAGGAGATAAACAAAATACCGAAAATTATCGAGGCATCACATCGCTCTGTGCCTGCTCAAAAGTCTTCGAGATCATCGTCAACGACTTGTTGTTTGCTAGCTGCAGACACTACATCTCTCCTGAACAACATGGATTTCACCCCAGAAGATCGATTTCAACAAACCTTGCACCTTTTGTTTCCTCGTGTCTCCGGAATATGGAAGCTGGATCTCAAGTCGACGTTGTTTACACGGATCTCAAGGCTGCTTTTGACCGGGTCGACCATACTATACTTTTGGCAAAGTTAGACAAACTTGGTGTGTCAAGTAACTTAGTTCGTTGGTTTAAATCTTACCTAACGGACAGGATACTCTGTGTGAAGATCGGCTCAGCTCAATCGAGCTACTTTACTAATATGTCGGGCGTACCTCAAGGCAGCAACTTGGGACCACTGCTGTTCTCAATTTTCATCAACGAGGTTGGACTGATACTTCCACCTAACTGCAGGTCGTTCTATGCAGACGACGTGAAAATTTATGTGGTTGTGCGATGCTTCACTGATTGTTTACGACTACAGCACTTGATCAGTAGCTTTGAAGAGTGGTGTTCCAGGAATTTCCTCACTCTGAGTGTTAACAAATGCTTCATTATCACATTCCATCGAAAATTGAACCCAATTGCATTTGATTACATGATAAATAATCAACCTCTGCATACTGTTCGTGACTTTGGAATCACCCTTGACTCCGGTTTGACATTTAGACAACACTACACGGATATGATTACCAAAGCCAACAGACAGCTCGGTTTCATGTTTAAGATCTCCGACGAGTTTCGTGATCCCACCTGTCTGAAAGCATTGTACTGCTCTCTCATGCGTTCTATTCTGGAATTTGGAGCCGTTGTGTGGTGCCCGTATCAAGGAATCTGGATTGCGAGGATTGAAGCAGTCCAAAGGAAATTTGTTCGTTATGCTCTCCGTCATCTGCCGTGGAATGATCCGGTCAACTTTCCAGCATACCAGGATCGTTGCTCACTCTTGGGAATTGAAACATTGGAGCATAGGCGTACAGTCATGCAAGCAGTTTTCGCAGCAAAAGTGCTACTAGGTGAAACCGACTCTCCCGGAATTCTGGCCGAACTCTTTATCTACGCTCCCGAACGAGTTCTGAGAACAAGAAATTTTCTACAGCTCGGAGCTCGTGCTGCAAACTACGGCCAACACGATCCAATTCGATTCATGTCATCGCGCTTCAATGAACTCTACGCTCTGTTTGACTTCAACTGTTCCGCAGAGACCTTCCGTCACCGGATTCAGCGTAGTTGGATGGAGAGCCGCTAGTTCAGAAATGGTGGCATTTACTACGTACTGGCATTAATGGCGAAGATACTAGACGACTGATTCCATCACGATAGATTATTTAAGTATTACTGACCAGTTTTGTGTGTGTACTAGAATTAATGTTGTTTTGCTTGCTTTGTATTCCTTCTATTCATGTTGATTTCTGTAGTGTACGATTTAGAAATAGGAGGTTTTTACGCCACATGGCTTTTCCCCTATAACATTCCAATAAGATGTTAAGTCAGTTGGAATTATATCAATAAATAAATAAATAAATAAATAAATAAATAAACGCGAGCTGCTTCGTATTTTGATGACAGTATTCGATCCGCTTGGTTTGATCTCGCATTTTTTGATGCTGCTCAAGGTCACCCTGCAAGAAGTATGGCGCATCGGCTTGAAATGGGACGAACAAATATCAGGAAAGCAGTTCTCTCAATGGAAAACTTGGATTAAGCTGCTACCGAAACTGGAGAAGATTCAAATTCCCCGGTGTTATCATCAAACTACATCAATCGGGAAACGAACACGGATTCAGATGCACACCTTTGTGGATGCCGGCGATAACGGGATGGCAGCAGTTGTATTTCTGCGTTTCGAGGAGCATGATGTTGTAGAGTGTACATTAGTTGGAGCAAAAACTCGTGTAGCTCCATTAAAATACTTGTCGACGCCACGGTCGGAGCTGCAGGCTGCTGTTATTGGATCGAGGTTGGCTAAAACGATATCTAAATCGCTTTCCGTTCAGATTTCCCAACGTTATTTTTGGTGCGACTCTAAAAACGTCCTTTGTTGGTTGCGGTCCGATCACCGTCGTTACAGCCAGTATGTTGCTGCAAGAGTGAGTGAAATACTAGACACTACAGAGGTCCACGAATGGAATTGGATTCAATCGGAGTGGAATGTTGCTGACGACGGTACCAAATGGACGGGGCAGGTGGAGCTGGAAATAGAAGATCGATGGTTCAGGGGGCCAGACTTTCTGAGAAAGTCCCTAAGGAAAACTGGCCAAATCGTCCTTTTATTCATGAAACAACAGAGGAAGAGATTCGATCAAGTGTACTTCTTCATAGCAAAGTTGCAGAGCCGGTAATTGTGGCAAGTAACTACTCGCGATGGAAGCATTTGGTGAAGGTCACTGCATATGTACAACGATTTTTGAACAACCTTCAGTCAAAGCGAAGAAGACTGCCACTGCGAACCGGGGCATTAACAAGCGAAGAACTTCAACGGGCTCAGGAATACCACTTCCGTCAAGCACAGCAGGAGGTTTACGCAGAAGAATTAAAGGTTTTGAGCAGTGCAAATAATGAGGGCGAACGAATAGTGCAGGTTGCAATGGGCAGTAAGATTTGCAATCTAAGCCCCTTTCTGGACAAGACGGGTATTTTGCGAATGAATAGCAGGGCGGCAAAATGTATTTTCCTGTTCCCAGACGAGAAGTATCTGATTATTTTACCTGATGATCACCATGTGACTTACTTAGTGCTTACTGACTTCCACGAAAGGTATCATCACAGGAATTATGCAACGGTTGCTAACGAGGTACGTAGAAGGTTTTGTATTCCACGTTTGAGACGAGCGCTTCGTAAGATGCGTTGTAAATGTCAATGGTGTCGGAACCGCGATGTGAAGCCACTTCCACCTGAAATGGCTGAGCTTCCTCCAGCGCGATTAGCTGCGTTTACTAGACCATTTTCTCATGTGGGTGTTGATTTTTTTGGACCTATCGAAGTTATTGTTGGTCGCAGAGTTGAAAAGCGTTGGGGAGTCTTGTTAACTTGTTTAACCGTCCGGGCTCTTCACATTAAGGTCGCCAATTCTCTAAGCACAAGCTCATGTATTATGGCGCTGAATAATTTCGTTGCTCGTCGAGGAACCCCTATATGCTTCTATAGTGATAGGGGAACAAATTTTGTTGGCGCTTCCAGAGAACTACGTCAAGCTATACGTACATTAGACCAGCACCAGTTGGCAGAGGAGTTCACAACCCCTACTACTTCCTGGCGATTCAACCCTCCGGCAGCTCCACACATGGGTGGTAGCTGGGAGCGACTGATTCAATCGGTTAAGCGTAATTTAACAGAAGTACTTAGATGTAGACGACCGACCGACGAGGAGCTGCGTAGTGCTTTGACACAAATTGAAGCCATACTAAACAGTCGCCCTCTGACGGAAGTTCCAGTTGATGACCAGTCTGACCCTGCTCTCACACCCAATCAATTTTTACTGGGTTCATCAGATGGTTCGAAGCCTTTGACACTCGCTGACGATAATGTTCAAACTGTCCGTCGTGGATGGCAGATATCACAGGTGATGGCGAACATCTTCTGGAAACGCTGGTTGCGAAACTACCTACCAGAAATCACAAGACGAACAAAATGGTACAAGAAGGTAAAACCGATTGCAGTCGGAGACATTGTGGTAATCGTGGATCCAGATCATCCACGGAATTGCTGGCCAAAGGGCAAGGTAATCGGTATCGTGCAGAAAGATGGTCAGGTGCGTAGCGCTACTGTGCAAACACCAAAAGGAGTTTACGAACGCCCAGCCGTTAAGTTAGCTGTCCTGGACATCTGGAGCGAAAATGCGTAAACCAAGTTCCTGAATTGGCATACGGGGGGGAGTGTTACAACCCCTCGGTGTTGTGTCGCTCCAAGATATCCATGCCCCTATATTATGTACGCAGTACGCCAATGAGTTGAGTGACAGATACGGTTTGTAGGTGATAGAGCGAAAAACGTGCACTGAAGCATTAAGTAGTCTTCATAAGTTCTTAATTAATTAGTCATTACACCAGAAGTGAGAATTACTAATTTCAATCTTATTACTATTTCTTAAAATCAAAATTATAAAATTCTAGATTACGTGCTAATACATGCTTGAACTTAGAGATAATTGTTAGTAACCTACGAAGCAAACTACAGGTGAATTGAATTGAAGTTTATTAAATGGTAAAATATTTATTGAGGGTATCTTTTATTAGTCGTAACAGCTCTGGAACAAGGTAGTAGACAGAAGAAAAAGTCACTAGAAGAGAATTGACTAAACGTAAGTTTCAGAAAGCTATCTCGTAAAACCTGTAACCTTAACCTAAATTATGTAATTTTTCTCCCAGGATATTAAAATATAACCTATATTTGAAATCTCGGAATCATTCTCTTTTCTTCTCGTCGGCGTAACAATCCCCATCCTCCTTTTCCTTCTTCACCGCTGCCGTGTCCTCTGCATCATCCGGGAAAAAAATCTTCTTCTTCCAGAGTCTTCTCGATGCAAAGGAGCAAACCCAACTCTTCCAGGTACGACTCCATCCGGAAGCTCCAATTCGAGAAGTTCGACCCGTCGAACAGGTACACGCGCTGCGTCCGCTCGTCCTCCATTTCCGATTCCGCGAAAGATTACACCGTTTTCGTTCCGAGAAAACAAACACGCCGCCACGCTACTGACGCTACTTGACCGAAAAACTTAACCGTCACGAGTGAACACGTGCTTACTCGGGGTCGCAGTTGCTATGGTAACGCGGAGGGCCCATAACCTGATGAGAAACACGATGTTAACTAGTCGAACGTTTATTGGAGAAAGAGACAGAGTGGGGTGACATGGGTGGTTATATAATAACATTCAAATTTCCATGGCCTACTGCCAGATCATATTCATACTAGTCTACATAGGTCTACATTATTGATATTAAATCTAATTCATTTCAACAAGAACGTCAGTAGGTACTAAAAAGATCAACAATAAAAAGTTATGGTGAGCTATAGAACGTGTTCGCGAAAAGTAATTAGAAATCTAATCAAGTTAATTTAAAATAGTTCCTACTTCGTTTACTTCTTAATTTTGTACACAAAAAAAAAAAAAAATATGTCTAGTTAATATTTTGTGACGAAAAAAGTTGTGCTTCCACTTCTCCTAAAGTTATTAGCGTGCAAAATAATTGAAACACTGAACCTAAAAGACAACAGCCATCTCATCACCGATCTAAGAGCTAAACATTACCGAGACACACAAAAAGAAGACACTAAACGGATTTTTTAACGTCGTCGTTACAGTCGTCATAGTCGTCGTCGTCGTCGCTGTAGTCGTCGTAGAAAATACACGTTCAAGAAACCAGAAGTTGTCTTTCTTTTCGTTGCAATTGCAACACCAACATTGGTAGATGGTCTCCCTCGGGAGTGGCGCTTAAGCCATTTTTACTTGTCCACGGGAAACTCGCAAGGCTGACGGGTTACAATGAAAGTAGAATTTAAAAGGTTTGTGTACAATTTTTGTTCTACATTTACATTATAATATTTATTTTATTTCAGGGTACAACGTATCATCTCCAACAATCTTACTGAACTTACTGAATCACGAATATCTGTTCCGTAGTACCGCGGTCACCCATGAATACCGCTTGGTATTGCCCCACGAACTCTTTTGCAATTGTATTGATTTCAATTTCTTGGAGCAGTTTAAGAGATTTAGTTGCAATTTAAATGTTGACAATGTTACATGTTTTGCTTTGGTTTTCAACCCTCTCTGAGTCTTTATACTTCACCCAAAATAGTTGCAATTCGATAACCCCTTGAGTCCACTCCACGAATTCGATACACTTAAGCTACATATTTAACGATAATTTTCTCAGCAAACCCACATCGGCACACAGTATATTCCATTCTCTCCATAAACCAGTGCACGTGACTGAGATCCGCTAATGTTGCTGACTCTGCTCCGGCAATTCGACCCGAATGCCGATGACGGCACACAAGAGAGAGGTTTACCGCAATTCATCCGGTCACCCGGCCTCTGTGCTTCTCTTTTTGGGATATTCTTCATGTAGCTAGCCGGCAGAGCAGCGCGCCATGTTGTGCCATTCAAATAATTTATATCAGAAGCAATTAATCA
The DNA here is from genome assembly GCA_024533555.2 of Aedes koreicus. Taxonomy (NCBI): domain Eukaryota; kingdom Metazoa; phylum Arthropoda; class Insecta; order Diptera; family Culicidae; genus Aedes; species Aedes koreicus. The sequence goes on from JAHHFK020004426.1 coordinate 26,404, forward strand.
CCACATGCGGTAAACGTGCCAGAACGGTGATCGAATCGGCCTTCGTAAACTCCCCCTTCCTGGTGGTTTGGTTCGGCAATTACCAATGATAAGACAGGCGAAACAGTCCTCGATCCAAGCTCAACAGTGAAACAATCTGGCTAGACAATTCCTCGTGGGAATTTCGACCCCTCGAAATTTTTGCCAACAACTCATAAAAGCGCTTAATGGACAAGTTAATTTTCATTGCCCACCTGCAGAAAAGGGCTTCCCATTTGCTTCTGCTTTCGACGAAAAAAAAAAAGGAATGCACACCTGCAACAAATATTGTCGATCGATCAAAGTGTCCCTCCCCTCGCCGTAGCTTGGCTACAATATTCGTTGCATAGTTTTATGTAATTTTTTGCACGAGCCATCAGAGCAGAAAGTGGCACTCCATAGTAGGCCGTCATCATCGTATCATGTGTCATCGAATGGTATGCGACTTTGATTTCAGGTTGCCCTTTTCTGTGTGGAGTGTCTCAATTTTCCCACAACAACGCAACGTAAGTTCATTTTGGCATCAGGAGTTGAAAGGTGTACCGTTTCAGTTCATGCGGAGGGAGTCAATGATAGAGAAGGTAATTGAACACTTGAGGATTTTTTTTTGTTTATTACACTGCTAAGAATCTATTTGGAGGCAAATTTTCATTCAACGTTAATTGGAACTGGACACAGATAATGGCGAACAGAGCTGCATCTTCGTTAGTATCCGTGGTTGCGAAAATTGGTGGTTGCCATTCATTGTCTCGGCAAGTTTCAATTGCTTTGATAATTATTGTATGGTTATTATAATTGTTGTAATTATTGTCACAAATTACTTCGATATGTCCAATTGAAATCGGCCGGGATCCAACCTCCCAAAAAGACAATGTTAGCCTCCCACCACGAGCTTAGATCAGCGGTGATGGAATCGATGCGGTAGACGAATTCGTGTATCTGGGCTCATTGGTGACCGCCGATAACGACACTAACGGGGTATAACTAAAAAATGAGGGTTGAGTGTATAAAAAAGTGTATAGAGTGTATAGAGTGTATAAAAAATGAGAATTTTCTCTAAGGGCCATAATAAAAATACTGGTTTATAGAGAGGAAAACGGATTGATTTATTTTTAACGCACGTCTCTTAACTTTAAAAAAAATTAATGAACATTTGAATACGGTCCGTCATCTGCTGTTCGACGAAACTTTGTCCTGATGTTTGAACAGGAGCGTTGTACAGCTTCTTTGTCGATTTGGCGAATGCATCTTTTGATTCTATTAATCCGTTGTTTACAGTCTTTGGCTCACCAGTTGTTTTTCTACACCAGTGAACTCAAATATCCAAAGAAACCTGCAATCGGGCGGCCCAGGGGCAAATTTTTTGGATTGCGGTTTTTTTTTTGGTACATACGGAATGTTGTGGCTTTCCAAGAAGGCTCGAGTTTTTCTCGAATAATGCGACGACGCTTTATCCGGCCAAAACACGTTATTTCCATCTGCATGATATGTTTGAAGAAATGGAATCAATATTTTCTTCAAACATTGATTTTGGTACACTTCTTGATTAACAGCCAAACCACTGGGCTTGAACCATGGTTTGGAAATTCCTCTCTCAGATATGGCAGTATAAAGCAACACCTTCTGGTCAAACTTATGCTGAAACTTATATTTCACGTTCGGAGATGCAGTATAAGGTCTGTATCCGCAATAATCCGGACACCTCAAAACATGAATAAAACATAAATTTCGCATTATATTTCCGTCGTAGTTGTTTATTTCAGATTCATGGGATGTGTTTTAACAATTCGTGAAGACATAACATAATTATTCGGTATTTGCATAAAATTTTCGAACTTTGCGCTTAACTCCGTCCATTAGGGTTTGTACAGACTCTTCAGAAATCGTAGAAGCCGTCTTTGTCCAAATTTGCTGAAAGTGTTTGATGTCTTTGATTCCTTGCTTCTTTCCAGAAAGCTTCCGCTTCATCAGAGCCCAATATCTCTCGATTGGTCGTAGCTCTGGGCAATTTGGCGGGTTTGAGGTTTTTGGTACAATGTTCACTTGATTTGCTTGGTACCACTCCATCACAGTTTTAGCATAGTGGCATGATGCCAAATCGGGCCAGAACAAAGGTTTTTCTTTGTGACTTTTGATGAAGGGTAGCAATCGCTTCTGCAGACACTCTTTCTGATAGATCTCCTTGTTGATTGTGCCTGTAGTGACGAAAGATTTACTATTTTTGCCACACGTGCAAATTGCTTGCCACACAAGGTATTTTTTGGGAAATTTCGATGACTTTTTCGTTCTGAAATGCTCAGCTGTAGCATTTCTGGCCATAGCAGAATAAAAAGCCAGCCCTGGAAGCTGCTTGAAATCCTTCAGGCCATAAGTTTCATCGTCCATAACAACGCATGAAAACTTCGTCAAATATTCGCAGTACAAACGTCGAGCCCGTGATTTTGCTGCCAAGTTCTGTTTGTCGTTGCGATTTGGAACTGTTTTTACTTTATACGTCTTATGTCCCAAACGTTGTTTTGATTTTTGGACAAAACCAGGCGACATTCCTATTTTACGAGCCAACGTTCGAATTGAGAGATTTGGGTTTTTCGTTAATATCCTTTTCACCTTTCGGTCCATGACAGGATCAGCACGTCCAATGTTTTTGTCACTTCTCGGTTTCCTCTCCACCGTCAAACGTTCCGAAAATAATTTGAGCACATCGTGAACAGTGGATTTAGGCAAATCGAATGTTTTTGCAAGGTCCCGTATTGACAAGTCACGATTTTCCGTACGGCCGTAGTAAATTGAATACTATACATGAAATGTAAACATCAATCATAGTCTTTTTCATCATAGACTCTCAGCTATACAACTGTGAAATTTTTCATTCCTACGTGCAATATTTCAAACGTTACAATGATTTGAAGGTGTCCGAATTAATGTGGATACAGACCTTAAAAGTTATCAGAATAATATCGATCATTTCCTGGGATGTGGGTTTTTGAGAGAGGGAAGTAGCTTTCATCATTCAAAACGAAACATTGTCCGGCGTAATTTTGGGGTCATCCAGCGGCATTGGGATTTTACGGTTGATATCTATTGCTCTGTGTATTCTGGTGCTCTTGATTCCTTGTGGCAGACTATTCCAATCTTCTTCAACGTCTTGCAGATGTAAGGTTGCGTAGTCTTGAACTTTTTTACTCCATCAGAATGACTAATCAAGTCCTTGTTGTTGAAAGTATAATGGAGCAATCTAAGTCCTTTTTTGTCCATTATTTTGGCCGGTCTTCCACTAACACTCCTACGAATTGTTCCTGAGTATGCCAGGATACGATAGATGGTTGAAACTGGAACATTCTCAGTTTTAGAATGGTTCACAGTGAACTTTTTCCCGTGATTTATGTTCGTTTGATTGAACTGTACAATCCGCTCGCGTAATGCTTCTTGCTTCGACGGAATTTTGAACACAACTGAACAAGTTGGAACAAAACGAAACATGCGAGTATGTTGGGGAGACAGAGAGCATTGATTCTCATAATCTCGCTTTTCTCTTTTTGTACGTTTGTGGTTTGGTATGAGAGAGTTAAAATCATTCTCATTTTTTAGTTATACCCCCTTAGCAGAGCGACACAAAGGTGCATTAAGGCCTCCGCAAACTGCAGCGTTTTTTTTTGCCGCCGCCGCAGCGAAATGCGTTATTTAATCGCGTCGGTTTGTGCGCTCCCATAAGCCGCCATGTAATCTCATCGCGGCGATTTTGGCGTCGAAAGAAGAGCAAGTGCGAAAAGCAATTCGACACGGAGTTTTCATAAGGGCCATTGTCGCAAACGTAAACAATGGCTTCTTCCGCCCATTTCTCGAGAATGCCAAATTAATCATAGTGAATTACCACGATTATTGTACAGAAGGGGAGTTCCCCTTACAATAGAAGTTGTAGTTTACTTGAGCGAGTATGCATTTTCAAGAAATTTGCGGAGGAAGCCATTGTTTACTTTTGCGACATTGGCCCTTATGAAAACTCCATGTCGAATTGTGTGCGGTCGCAATGAAAATCCGGATCTGTCAGTAAGAAAACTTGCAAAAAAGCCTGGTTTTCCAGCAAGCACTGTCCATAACGTTCTCAAATCTTTCGATACACGTTTGAAAACATCCAGGTAGGCTGGGAGCGGAACAAAAACGGATCTCAGGAACCATCAGAAAGACGCGAAGGTGAAGCAATTAAGGCCTGTACTCGAAAAAAATGCACCATTTTTATCCGTGTGTAACTTTTTTGTCCGTGGGTAAAAATTGATGAAAATCTGAGTATAACTAGTTTGGAGTAAATTGTAAACATGTGCAAAATTTCATAACATAAATCGGTTCAGTGGTTATTGAGATGTCATCGAAACAAGAAGAAAATCTCCGGAGAATTTTACAAGCCATCATGGAAAATTCGATTGCGACCATGAGATGGATCGGAAGACAACTAGGAATCATCCATACAACTGTGTCTCGGGTGGAAAAATCATCCGAACGACCGAGCGGCGGGCTGGAAGTGGAAGAAAATCGAGGACAGCTGACCCTGTGAAGGCCCGGAAGGTGTTGGATTATTTCAAGTGTAATCCGAACCTTTCGATTCGCGACGCGGCTCTGAAGGCAAAGTGTTCCGCCTGGTTCGTTCGGCAAACCATGACACGAGCTGGGCTTCGTGTATTCAAGGTCCGCAAGGCACCGAACCGGCGTGATCAACAAAACACGGCGGCCAAACCCCGCGCAAGGAAGCTGTATCGAGAGAGGTTAACGAAACCGATGTGTGTGGTTATGGATGACGAAACCTACATCAAGGCAGACGCAAAGCAGATACCGGGGCTGGAGTTCTACGTTGCCAAATCACGGTTTGATGTTCCGGAAAACATAAGGAAGAAGAAAGTGGACAAATTCACCAAAAAAATACACGCTGTGGCAGGCCATATACCAATGCGGTAAACTGAGTAAACCGTACATCACAACGAGTTCCATCAACAGCGAAATTTATTGCACCGAGTGCCTCCAGAAGCGTCTGTTGCCCTTCCTGCGGTCCCACGGAGGCGAGACATTATTTTGGCCGGACCTGGCATCACGCCATTACGCGCGATCGACGTTGGATTGGTACAGAGACAATAACTTTTTTTTTGTACCAAAAACTGCCGACCCCCCAATTCACCAGAGATTCGTCCGGTGGAACGATTTTGGACCATAATGAAAGCCAAAGCTGAAAAATTGTCCAAGGTGTTTAAGAACGAGCTGGAGTTAAAGAAAGCATGGATGAAAGTGACCAAAACGGTCGGCGCCACCATTGCACAAAATGTAATGAGGGGTCTTAAGGGAAAGGTGCGGGCTTTCAGCGACGGAAAAGAAATTGAATAACGTAATTATTCCGAAACATAATTCATATGTATTAGTTCATTTCCTGAATGTTTCAAGAAAATCCGACTCAAAATAAATTTTTGGCAAATACTTTTTTCTGGTGCATTTTTTTTCGAGTACAGGCCTTAGCATTGGAAGAACGAGAGTTTTGTTGCATAAAGTTTTAAATGGCTTCCATTCCGAGTGAAATTTGTTTTATTCCAAACTTTATCTGTCCAGATTTTGTCGCAAACAAGTCTTACCAAATTCGCAAGCTATTGACTTCCAAAATCAACAATGAATTCTAGCGATGATTGTCTCCACCAGTGACGGAAGATCACTTCCAGCAGCTCCGGTACGGTACAATGTACCAAACTAATCGCCTCTTAGTAAACCATCGACAGCAAAACCTTCAACCGACCACCACAGTTCAACACCGACGTGTATTTGCCGCGACAGCCTCAACAGTTCATCATGTCCCTCGTGTAGTCTGAAGAAATCTGGCAACAAGTAGCTCAGCAACCCATCAGTCTGATGATGACCTCTACACGCCGGAACAAATGATGGAGTACATTCAAAAGCAGCATCCACAACTGAACCGCTGCCATTTTTAGGAGCTACAAATAAACGCTGCCAGCATGGTGCTGATGAACTTCATGAACAAATAGGGACCGTGAAGCCACCATCAAGATTCTAAGTGGAAATGCTTGTTCTGAAGCAAAATGTCGAGTTGATCGATTTCCTCAAAAAGTCGATCAATCACCGATAAGCAACTCTATCATGAAGTTAACGTTTATATCCCTGAATTCTGGCTCATTAGACTTGATCGGACAAATTCCAGAGGAGGAAATGTTGCCGTCAAGCTAACTCAGCGGAGGGGGCAATTCATCGATCGCTGGCGACTGCAACGCAAAACATGAAGGCTGGGGGTACACTCGGCGAAACAACAATGAATACATTATCCAAAACGACCTGGAGAAGAGTCACTACACGTTACTGAGTCCAGATTCTATCACCCGGTTGGGTCAAGCCGGGGCTCACGCAACCCTGGACGTTTTCCTCGCCAACATGGCCAACAACATCGCTCAGCCGGTCGTATATCAGGAGCTGAGCTCAGGAGCACTATCCTGTGGTGGCCGAAAATAGCTCCTCGGTCAATCACCACCTATCACCACGCACAAGTATCACCGAGTCAACTGGGAACTGTTCCAGCGATGCTTCGACTACTCTATCGATTACGATGCGCTCTCCAAGACGCCCGAAGACATCGACCGACAACTGATTTCAAAATAATTAAAGGTTCAACGGGCAAAGCGCTTTATAGAAGATGATCTTACAGGACATCAGAGTATATTTAAAATGATTGATATTGAATCTTCTGTAATAAGAAATGAAGACTGGATGGAGAAAAAATATCATTTCAGTCGCTTATACAAAGTGGCAAATTCTGGTCGTGATTTGAGGGGAAAATGGAGGGCCAAATATTCGTCCAGGATCAATCGTCTTCTATACAGACGGTTCAAGATTGGACAATCTTGTGGGAGCAGGGGTAACTTGTCTAGTGGTGGATGTCTCAATATCTATGGGTAAGTGGCCAACCGTGTTTCAAGCAGAAATTCATGCAATTCTTGAATGTTCTATAATATGCTTGCGTAGAAACTATAGACATTCAAATATCTTTATTATGTCTGATAGTCTAGCAGCACTGGATGCTTTAAAACCAGCAACATTTAATTCTAAACTTGTTTGAGAATGTGCTATGTCACTTCAAAAATTGGCCTGACGAAACCAAGTTAATGTATATTGGGTTCCCAGCCACCTCGGAATTCCAGGGAATGAAAAAGCCGACATGTTCAGCCGACTCGGATCATCTCAACAATTCTTAGGACCAGAACCATTCTGTGGAGTGTCTACTTGTTCTCTTAGGGCATCTTCAACGGAGGTCCAAATCGTGGTTTGGATTTCTTTTTTAAGACCGAACGCAAAAACATCGCTATTGTAAATTTTGTTTTACAGTGTGTCTCACAATAGGTGTCACCTTTTTTCAGTCTTGGTTTATTTCAGCTGGGTAATTTTAACAGCGGAATTGATTAAGCCCGTTTTGAGTGTATTCTTTTGAAAGCTTATCGCTGAAGATAAATCAGCGATTCCGTTTGTTTATATTTATCAGCTACCATGGAAGCCATACGCCCCTTGGTGTCTTTGAATGGAAGGTGCTGCGTACGATCTACGGTGGAGTGCAGATGGAAGACGACACCTGGAGGAGGCGAATGAACCACGAATTGCATCAGTTGCTGGGAGAACCTCCCATAGTACACATCGCAAAAATCGGTCGACTACGATGGGCTGGGCATGTCGTAAGAATGTCGGACGACAGCCCTGTGAAAATGGTTCTCGAAAACGAACCGACGGGTACAAGACGAAGAGGCGCGCAACGAGCAAGGTGAATCGATCAAGTAGAAGGCGACCTGCGGACCCTCCGCGGACAGCGATCCTGGTGAAGTACAGCTATGGATCGATTCCAATGGAGACAACTTTTGTGTACAGCAGAGGCCACACCGGCCTTTGTCTGATTGGTAAGAAAAGGTAAGTATGGAAGCCATACGGGAGCAAAGTTTAAAATTACATCTGCAAAAGCTTAGACCATGTCAGAGATTCAATAGCCTTAAGCAGTTCAGAGGGAGTAAGCGTTTTGTTTTTCGTACCTTGTAACGGTTCAGGGAAACGGGAACTGTCCATATTCAACACAAAGGAGGTGCAAGACGAACTGCCATAACGAATAAAAAGATCAAATGTGTGAGGGAGCGCGTAATCCGGCCGTATCTGGCCGTAAATTGAGCAAACAATTTCAAATGTCCCCTGCTTCAATGAACAGGCTCCTCAGACATGATTTGGAATGCAAGCCGTACAAGAAACAACGGGTTCACGAGTTGACGGAGCGTCAAAAGCAAGCCAGGGTCCAAAGAAGCAGAAATCTTTTGGTTCGGCACGGTGACTGCGAGATTTTATTTTCGGATGAAAAGCTCTTCCTCCTTCAGGACAGTCATAATCAACAAAATGATCGTGTGTATGGCAAAAGTCTTGCCAAAATTCCAAGAGATAAACCACAGGGGGTAGACAAAATAACTAGGATAGGCAAATATATGGTCAACTTTGGAGTGCTCTAACTTCACAAGATATTCACCGATTTTAATTCTCTTAGAAGCATTCGACCGGAAAATTAATGTATTTTTATAATGCAGTTAGAGACCGGAGATATTCCGGATTTCCGGGGGGGACGTTTTTCATGTCAATTTTCTGGTGAAATTTTGTACAGGATGCCGTTTAGAAATATTTTTCTCTAGTATATACGCAAACATTTCTCAAGCGAATGATACGTTGAACTCAAAGATCGGCCTTAAAATGGCCGAGATATGGCCATTTTCCTGAAACAGGTTCCTCTGAAAGGTTCTGGATGCGGCCAGATGCGTGTGGACGTAAAAAGAAATTAGATGCCAGACAAAGGACAGTTCTGAACCGATCTGTAACGGTTGATCGCAGAATAAGCAACTATCAATATGCAACTAGTGATTTGAAATTGGTTCACTGTTGTAGAACCCCTTGGTCCGAAGTACACCTTGAAGCCATCACCTTGCTATAATATTTGCGCCGTTGTTTTGATTTGCTGTGTTATTTTGACAGAATATGTGAGTGTGTGTTCGCGTGAGTTCATTATTAGAGGCTTATTATTAAGCTTGGGATCGAGCATGGGACCGATGTGCTAGTACTGACTGAGCCAAGCAAAAAATCGTATTTGTTCGGGACTTACTGGTCTTAGAGTTAGTCTATGGAATAAGTGCTGGCCTTAAATTCAACGCTGGAAGAGCCCGTTTCTGTTCGTACAGTTCGAAGGGAACTCCACGACCAAAACTTGTACGGCCTAGCTGCTATCGCAAAACCATTGACCTCCAAGATCAACGCGTCTAATCGATTGCACTGGTGCAATGAGTACAAATCATGGACAGTTGATCAATGGAAGCAAGTTGTATACTCGGATGAATCATCGTACATGAAATTCCCTACTACAGGGCGGGTTTATGTGTGGAGGATACCGGAAGAGGCATACAGAACTGATTGTCTCCGTCCAACTGTGAAGCACGGAGGAGGGTCTATTATAGTATGGGGTGCCATATCATGGTACTCAGTTGGGCCAATCATCGTCATAAAAGGAAAGATCACTGCTAATGATTATGAAGATGTTTTGGGCGATCAGGTGTGTTCATGCTATAATGTTCTAATTTTTGTGAAAATAGCTTTGAAAATAAATCTTTTTAGGTTTTGTCCATGATTAAAACTGTGTTTCCGAACGGCGAAGGAGTTTTTCAGGACGACAATGCGCCCATTCATACTGCCGGAATTATCAAGTCTTGGTATGAGGCACACGATGAGGACTTTAAGCACCTGCCATGGCCAGCACAATCTCCGAATTTGAACATCATCGAGCCACTTTGATCCACATTGGAAGCTCGAATTCACAGTGTTTTTCTTCGTCCATCGTCGCTGAAAGCGCTCGAGGATCTTCTAATCCAAGAATGGTACCGAATTCCAATTGAAACCATTCATAAGCTGTATGAGTCAATTCCAAGACGAATCCAAGCGGTCATCCAAGCAAATGGCGGTCCAACGCCGTATTAGTACATACATGTTTAGATACGAAAACACAGTTGTCTCAACAAACGGTTCTTCTTGGGCTTGGGTGGTTTCGAGGGTTGCTAATGTGTTAAACAGGTTTTCCCGGGGACGTTCTGATGTTAAAATGTAATAGGTCTACTATTAGGTCCCCCGGGGACGTTCCAGTGATCCCGGGAGCGACCAATGTGGCCAATGGTCTTTTCTAGTATACCAAAACCTTATTTATGAAAAATCATCAACATAGAGCTGTCGCACGGCATGTTTTGGCGTAAAAATGTAATTGGCCCCTCCTACAGGTTCCCCCAGGAACATTCCGGTGGCCCCGGGAGTGGCCAATGTACCCAATAGTCTTTTTACGTATGTATATCTAAATATTCTTTATAAAAAGTCATGAAGATAGAGCTGTCGCACAGCATGTTTTGGTGTAAAAATGTAATTGGTCTCCTACAGGTTCCCCCGGGGTCGTTCTGTTGGTCCCGGAAGCGGCCAATGTGGCCAATGGTCTTTTTAGTATAACAAAACCTTATTTATGAAAAATCATGAAGATAGAGCTGTCGCACGGCATGTTTGGCGTCCAAATGTAATTGGGCCCTGCTACAGGCTCCCCCGGGAACGTTCCGATGGCCCCGGGAGTGGCCAATGTTTCCAAATGTCCACTTTAAGCTTGAAAAAAGCTTTGTGATGAAAATAGAGGACGAAAGAGGTGTCGTTCGGCATGTTTTGGATGAAAGATAGATCTGGCCGCATCCAGAACCCTTCAGAGGAACCTGTTCCAGGAAAATGGCCATATCTCGACCATTTCAAGGCCGATTTTTGAGTTCAATGTATCATTTGCTTGGAAAATAATAACCGCTTTTTTCGTATACACTAGAAAAAACTATTTCTAAACGGCATCCTGTACAAAATTTCACCAGAAAATCGACATGTGAAACGTCCCCTCCGGAAACCCGGAATATCTCCGATATCCGGGAACCATGGCCATTTTCGTTACTGCATCATAAAAAAAAACAATAATTTTTGTGCTCTAAGAGAATAAAAATCGGTCAATATTTCGTGAAGTTAGAGCACTCCAAAATTGTCCATATATTTGCCTATCCTAGTTATTTGGCTGTAGAACGCTAATCAGAATGTATCGAAAATCATGGTATGGGGCGCCGTTTCACGAAATGGAAAACATTCTCTCCTTTTCATAGAATCTAACGTTAGAATCAACACTAAATATTACATCGAGCAGGTTTTGAAGAACCATCTGCTTCCCCATGCTTCAACGCGGTATGGGAATACACCATATTGTTTCCAACAGGACTCAGATCCAGCTCACAAGGCACAAGCATGGTGCGTGGAAAATTTGCCCGATTTCATCACAAGCGAAGAATGGCCTGCATCTTCACCGGATCTCAACCCACTTGACTCATTTGTTTGGGGTTATATGCTTTAACATATAGGCACTACGAAAGAGCTTACTTTAGATCGATTCAAGAAACATTTGGTTGATATTTGGAACCAAATTCCTCAGGAAAATCGTGCGTGCCAGCTGCGATGGGTTTCCAAAGCGTTTGCTCAAATGTATCAAGGAAAAGGGCGAAAGATTCGAATTGAATAGATATGGTTTTTTTTGTATAACATGTATTTTTCAAATGAAATAATAAATTCTATGATGTGGTTGATTTGTTTTGCTGTAATCCCATTTTGTTTTAGTGACATCTATTGTGAGACACCCTGTAGTATATCGGCTGATGAGGTGATAGCTGCCATCAAGCGAACTAAGAACATGAAACCGCTGGTGTCGACGGAGCCATCAAACTCGAATTGTCAAAGTGTCAAAGTGTCTTCCTACACTTTACTTGGATTCTTCAATTTACATTTTTAACAACAAACTTTAATTTAAAAATAACTGAGCAGCTGAATTCGTTCAAATTCGTTTTACCAATTAGATCGAATATTTGATCAAGCCTTCTAAATGTCCCCATAAAATTTCCTCATTCTCCCAAGATCTTCATCTGATCCCATCCCATCCCATATCTGTGCCCTCGCACTGCACTCAATTAATTTTACATGAATGAATATCTTGGCGGGAAATTTCCTCTTCCATTCCACCCGACAATTTGCGCCCTCACTCACCGCCGTTGGGTCAGAATGCGGCGAGACATCACCGGTAGGGTGACATTTATTATTGGCCCCGTCTGCAAGGCAGAAGCGCAAGAAATCAGTGCAACGAAGCAGGCGATCACTTCAGGTGTGGTCTCGTTCGTCTCCCCGACATCCGTGGCCTACTACGCTCGTCGCCTCGATGATGCGTATCGCAGATCATGAGAGCTTAAACCTTTTTTTGTTGTTTGGACAGTATTGTTATTCAGCTGACGGATTGGGCCTCCCAGGGTGCGATCGCATCATCGGTCTAGTGTCGAAAGGTTTCGTCACCGTTTGCGCCAATTCTCTGTTTGGAGTGGAGAAGATTGGGCGCGAAATCGGTACCGTTTTCATGGCGAACGGAAGTGCGCTGACTCGTCGCCACCGTTTGAAGTCGAAATCGGTTCAACCGCGAAACGACGCGTCAGGGGGTATTGACCTAGAAAAGGCTTTTTGGAAGTATTTAGGTAGAACTGTTTTGATCTCGAATGGATTGGGGTGGTGTAATAAGGATTCATTTGCTAGAGGGGCCGAGACCGGGTGACCACAGGTTAGTAAATTACCATAAAAAGGAACAATAAAGATATGTAATTGTCTCGAGATCGGATTTCAACTGGATCGATCGACAGCTTTTCTTACCTTCTTGAGGTTGTCGTTGTCGCCGTTTGACGAAGCGATGATGATGAATGAAATGTAAGGTGACCCCTTCGAGTGCAGAGACGGAGGAACGGACGGGGCAGTCCAATTACGATAAAAAATTGATTTGGTAATAGGTCTCCACATTCAAGTGGGATCAGATTACCGGTTTGATGTTCGGATCGGTCCCGGCGGTCCTGTCACTTCAAAAATCAAGCTGAATTTTTTTTTTGTGTTTCTACCTTTGTTGACTTGATCGGTATCGTTTCAACAAACTCATCCGAAACACGTAGAAATGGGTTAGGAGAAAAAAAAACTAAAAAACTTGGTAGGTATCTCCGCCACAGCAGTTCTGATTTCCGCACTCTCAGCTTACGAGAGAGAAGGTTCCGTGAGATGAGGGATAGTTAAATCACTGATTTGTTAGTTGGAAAGTGTTTTTGACGGAACGGTTCCACACTTTGTTGAAGTGGAAAATTATTAATCTCTATGAGACGTGTCGCGTCCGCTTCTTTCTAACCGTGAAAGTGATCGAAACCACTCAAGGAGATAAATTCTCTCAAAGCCATCAATGGTTAAGATGTTATCGCAGTCAGCCGCCATCAAACCGCCTAATTAAAGCTTAGTTTAGCTAAAAGCCGCCAATCGCGAACGAAAGCTTGAGACTCGTAGTGCGAAGAGTCTCATCATAGTAACCCATTGCGCTGCATAACACTGGTAGCTAAATGACTATGGACAGCTTTCGCAACGCCTACTATCAATTAGCACCACCTTTGCCGTTCGGCGGTATGCGGCGCGATTGGGAGTTCTTTCGTAAAAGCCGCAACCGGCAAGACCAGTAGCTAGCTGAAAGGAGGAATCGTTCACCATGATGACCTTGTACCGATGCGAGATGATCTTCTTTGAGAAGCGCATGTCTGGTCTAAGAAGTTATCCATTTCCCGATATGGATCTGCTGAACAAGGTAAGCGACTCTATGATGAACCTCTTAACCAGTAGTGGAGTTGGGAGGGTGAAACTATAAGGCTCTATTTCATTTATTTTAATATGCAGTTGATCCCCATGGTATGTTTTCTGTATCATAAATATAAAGTGCATGGAGAATGAAACGTACAACGTGAAATAATCCGATTTGAACTTCCATATGGAAGGTCAGTATTAGATCTGTGCGCCGCCGCGCCGCGCCACCGCCGCCGACGATTTTATAGCGCCGCCGCCGCCACAAATTCGATCGGCGCGCCACTGCGCCGATGAAAATTTGTTCACAGCATATGCATCCCTTCAGTTATGTTCATTAGCCCTTTAGAAATCTGCTTTTATTACAAATGATGACGTCTCGATGCGGTGTGGCACCCAGAAGGGTGCGTGTGAGACGGTGATCAGCTTTGTCGTTTCGTTCTAGCAACTGCAGTATACATTTTCGTGTTTCGACTTTCAGCAATTTCGCGAGTGAGTTTGAATTTAAATATAATGTAATGCCTTAAATGTCGAGAAAATTTCCATCGCGAGTGTACATATGATACCACAAATAAAGCTTGCTTCAGATAGAATTGGAACAAAAACAATTGCCTGCATTTCAGTTATTTATTATTGAATTCAAGATCTTTTTTTATACAAATGTAGCGTTTTCTTCATACTTTTAAGGAAAAATACGGATAAAATTATTCGTCACGGTTTCGAAGGAATTCTCGAATTTTTCCTGTAACACGGCTCATTAGGCGGCGCACACCTTCTTCGTCCATCGTTTTAGCTATCTTATTCCACCAGGTCTTCATCTGATTGATGTTTTTGACAACCTTTCCCTTTGCCTTGAGTCTCCTCTTCATGATTGCCCAGTATTTCTCAATAGGGCGGAACTGGGGGCAGTTGGGTGGGTTAAGGTTTTTCGGAACAACCTGGACCCCTTTCTCTGCATACCATTCTTGAAAGACTTTGCTGTAATGACAGCTTGCCAAATCTGGCCAAAACATTACGGGATGGTCGTGGAATCGAATGAACGGCAAAATTCGTTTTTTGGAGACACTCTTTTTGGTATAGTTCCGACGTCATTGTCTTATTTGTAACGAAAACTTTCGTTTTTTTCTGCCACAGCTGCAAATGCCCTGCCAAATCATGAATTTTCGTGCAAATTTGTCGACAAAAACAAATTTAAATTTGGCTGGAACATCCCCTCGAGCCGTTGCCAAGTAAAATTTTTGACCTGGGATTTGCCCGAAGTCAGCCTTGACATAGGTTTCATCGTCCATCAGAAGACACCCGTCGAACTTGGTCAGCACCTGGTCGTATAGCTTCCGAGCACGGATTTTGGCCACACTATTCTGTTTTATGGTCCGATTTGGCTGTTTGCTAGCTCGATACGACTTGATTCCTTCCCGGAGTCGAGTTCTCCTCACGGTACTATGGGCAGCACCGAATTTTCTGGCCAAATCACGGTCCGACAGATTGCGATTCCTCTTAATCGTCTTCAAAATCTTACCACGCAGTTTCCGGTCGACAGTTCCACTCCGACGATTGGCTTGAGGCTTCCGAATCGTCGTTAATGTTTCCTTATACCGTTTGATAACGCGCCATACGGTATTTCTGGGCAATTTCAGCTGTTTAGCTAGCCTAGATGCAGACAACAATGGATATTCCAAATAACTGTGCACAATTTTTTCCCTTCTTTCGGCTTCCATGTTGATTGTTTACAAAGTACAGTCGATTTGCGGAATGTCAAAAATACATACGTGAAGCTGACAACATTCTCAACACGTGGGCGCCAAGAACTTCCAAATCCGTTCACCAGGAGCGCCACAATATGAGCAAAAGTTTGTTCCAATTCTAAATGAAGCAAGGTAATCGAACCAGCGATGGTAATCGAACCAGCGATTTGTGTTTGGTGCACTATTTGGTGCACTAAAATACACTCAAACAAATCGACACGTTACTTCCACGTGAAACGCACGTAATATTCGTCCACTGCCAAAACCAGCAAAAAAACGTGGAATTCACGTAAAAGCTACGGGATTTCCGCGTAAATTCACATTCTACGTGATAGTCACATACATTTTACGTGATTTTTCACGTAAAATTCACTGGACACGTAATGTTCACCTGATTTTACTGAAGAAGATTTGGTTACGTGTTCAGGTGGAAGTTACGTGAAATTTCACGTGAAAACAACGTGTCGATTTTTTTGAGTGTATGTCATGTCTAATCGAAGCAAAACAAAAGGCTGGTCCTAATTTGCAGGAAGACAGGGATCGAGATATTGAGAACGATCCTGCAATCGAAAGGTCGTTAACATTCGGCAAGTAAGTTTTATTAATAGTGAAATTGATGAATTATTCTTATAATTATAATTTCTTTCGTAATCAAGGTAACGTCAAGTTGCATGCCTATGTATACTCTTTTTTTATTCAAAACTCCGATTGTCCTGAGATTAAAAATCGTTAAGGTAGCATACCCCCTCGGGAATCTGGTCCAAGGATTTTGTTCTCATGTAATTTTAAAGTGGTGAGACTGGCGGAATTTTGACATGGAAAAAATAAAATCCGGCCATATTTAACATGCACTGGAATTAGAATCCAGCGAAAAAAAATTCCAAGGTATGAGACTACCCTTAATTGAGAAATAAACTAAAATTGTAGTGAATACTGGCGAATGAAACACAACTATCTTTCTATGCTTAAAAAATGTATTAACCTTTAAAGGTGCAGGACGGACTTTCAATTTTGAAAACGCTATATCTCAATGATGCCATAACTTTTCCAGCTGAAACTTTCACTAAAATCAAGGATAATGGTAGTCCTGAATTTTGAATATATGTACTCTCCTCCAATCCATCCCCCTTCTTTTCGTGGCTGAAAGTAGGTGGCTTTAAGGGTATTTTTCAATATGATATTGAAATTGTTCTTGTTTTTCACTTTTGTTATAAACGGTTTTATGGTTAGTTTTTAGTTTTTAACACAAAAGGCACATGAAAAGTATAAAAATTGGAATATACATATTTTTCAGGATGTTCTAGGTCGTCCAAACCCCCCTGGAATATTGATCATGGACTATGTCGCTATGACATCTGAGCATAGGACCTACATACATGAAACAGGTCCAACAATGTTCAAGAAGAGTATAATTATTATTTGTCATCCATCTCCATTCATATCAGTCGTTCAAGTCTCTCCAAATTGTCCTGGAGTTCAAGTCAAATGATCTACTAGATCAACCATGACTGCCCAAGTAACAATTTTAGTTTTATTCCAGCCGTATAGACGCCTCCCGGCTTTGTTGATAAAACTACATTCAAAACTGTTTTGTCTACCAACAGCTCCCTTATGCTTCTTAAAAGCCGAAATTTGTACAAACTGGCCTACTCTATAGACGGTTGTGAAAACAAGTTAATAAAACCTTTATAAGAACATAAAGATTTTGAAAATGTTCTTGTGAAAGATGTTATGACCACTTGAGAACCTTCATAAAACCTTTTGGCTGCCATAAAAACCAGAATGCGGCCAAATGACCACAGCTGTCAAACTTCATTGTGAAATCGAGGTTGGTTTTTGTTGTTATGCTTTGTTCAATTCTTTGCTCTTCTGATTCATTTAGCAGTAAAAAAAAGGTCTAATGTTGCGGGAAACTGTTTGATAGCAAAATATCCAAAACAAATCTTGTTTTCTACAGCGCATTATGCTCAAAATTATGTGCGCAATTATATTTATGGTGAATATTGGCACGATAAGAGCAGAAAATTGATGCGCCTCGGAAATTATGGGAATTTACAACAACATAAATCAAATTAAAACAAATCTATTCGATAAATCAATCATGAATTTCTTGAAAAGTGCATGGAATTGGATGAGATTATCTAAAAGAATGCCAAAATTAGTCTCCGATCTACTGTTCATTTGCATACCATTGAAAATTTGATGCATTTATTTTTCCAAATTTGATTTATTTCTTATATTGCAATATGGCGATTGGAAAAAAATCGCAGTTTTGCCATAAAGCCAATTTATCTTAGCAATGACTATTATAAAACTATTTTGTCTTATGGTGACTTCTTTCAATGTCAATTTGCCGCTTAATGCATTTACTGGAGGCAAAATGGTTGTAAAATGCTTTTTCAACTGACCATAATAAGATAAAATCAATGAGTCCTAAAACGGCATTTCAATACAGCATTTTTCGAGTTCATAAAGTCGAAATAAAACCTTTGATAGGAGTTAATGGCATTTGAGAAACAAGGTTTTAAGATTGTTGTAAAGAAGCTGTGTGGGTTCTCATAAACCTGACCTGACTATGAAACCTATTGGCACCTCTTGGTGCCATAATAAAACCAAATTGATTTGAAGTGGCTTTCATAAAACTTTAATAAAACTTAATAAAGCAGGATGGTGTTAGCAATGTTACTTGGGTGGGCTATTGTCTTTCGCAACGCAGCATACCCAAGTAGACTCAAAGAAGCTAAACAAAGGGATTATAATATATTTCCCTCCATATAAGATGTTCTAGGCCCTTCAAATTGTGCTGGAGTTTAGATAGTTCGTCTCCATTAGTTCAACCAAGGGTAATGTAATGCCACTAACATTGCTGACATAAACAAAATGTGCGAACAAAACACTGCTAGAAGACATTATTTGCAAGAACTTTTTTGGGGGATATGAGTTGGGTTTTGGGTTGATTTTGTCCCATCGAAACAAATAAAAGCGGAAGAATTTTTTTCCTTAAAAAAAGTTTTGGGGG
Organism: Aedes koreicus; assembly: GCA_024533555.2. Classification (NCBI taxonomy): domain Eukaryota; kingdom Metazoa; phylum Arthropoda; class Insecta; order Diptera; family Culicidae; genus Aedes; species Aedes koreicus. The sequence continues at coordinate 44,926 of JAHHFK020004426.1, forward strand.
GGGGTGGGGTTTTTTTAAAAAATTTTTGGTGAAATTTTGGGGGATAACCTCCGAGATTTTTAACTTTTTTTTTGTTTGTTTTTTGATGAAGTATTGTTTCAAATGCAGTAAGATAGTTTGGTTTGAATTATCTATTTTGGTGTAATGGTTGACAAACTTTGCTCGAATGTATATTGGTCACACTGGCTGTATGCATCAATTGCAACTGTATGTTTGCGTGTATGTTTGGGCCTGTTCATAAACCACGTAGACTTATTTTTGAAAATCTCAGACCCCCCCTCCCCCCTCGTAGACTTTTCTCCATACAATTTTTTGAAATTTTGTATGGAGCGTAGACTTTGGTCAAACCCCCCTCCACCCAAAAAAGTCTACGTGGTTTATGAATAGCCCCTTTGTTTGTTTGATGTGAATTATTCCAAACATGAGAAGCATCACAAAAGATAACAAGCAAAGAACTATTCACATCGTTTCTGAAACAACGTGTTCTATCATCTATGTTTTGAAAGTGTCTACTGTTTGACTCATCGATACGATTTTTAAACGTCCTGCTCATCCAAGTCTTCACAATCATTGTCACTATAAACAAGCGGCTAGCTCTGCAATCACTAGAAATCCAGAATCTAATTCGTTCCACTGGTATACCTGGTAAACCTACCAAATTCGCTTGTCGGAGTCATGACCATGCCAAAGTTACAGGTCTTCCGGAAAGGTGAAAGTTTTGTGTCACGGATTAAAGCTGCTCCTAAGCACTGCTGGGATTGACGTTGGGTGACGAAGGCCAGACAGCCTCCCTGTGGTTGGAATCAGCCCAGGAACATCGATCCAGTAGAAATCACGAAAAATATTTATTCAATTAATTTTCATTTTTTGTTATGATTCTGCCTTCGTCATTTGGACAGCTGAATGCTACCAACTGATTTTCGAAGGTTGTGTATAGGAAAGAGGTCCGAAACGGACAACAATATGTTCGAAACTGTAATATGTCGTCACTCTACTTGAAGGCACTCTAGTATTTACTACAATCCCGCTTCAATTTACTCAATTTTTGAGTACAATTGTATACTATCTCTTTTTCTCTCACGGAAATGTTACTCAATTTTCGTAATAAGTGGATCTACTCATAAAATTGATTGAAAATGAAACGGGAGTGTACGAAACAAGTTTATTCATACCCAACTGGTAGTTTATTTTCGAGCAGAGGAGTCTCGAATTTTTACTATTTCTAGCGTTCAGAATCATAAGGACTTAACTGCAATGATCGATTTTCTCTTTCGTTTATAATTCAATTGCAGAGACATTCTGAACTAAGTTTTCCACAAAGATTGATAAAGAAGATCTTATATATCGTCCTCATCATCATACACAGCAGGGAATGTTTTTGTAGCTGAGTTATCAGCGTAAAAGAAAGTTGATAAAGAGAAATCAACCAAAACAGTTAGGTCCTTATGATTCAGAACGCTAGATTTATTTTATTCACACGACTCTTGCTTCTGCTAACACTCAATGCTATATGTAGCTATAAAGCAAGACTATGCTGGAGGTTGGTGGGTTTGTTATTTGAGTTCTGTTTTTAGAAAATATCTCGACTTCCTCAAGCACTTGCCCAAGTGTGCTTCCGCTGTTAGGCGGTGGTAGACGACGACTGTACAATGTTTGCCTATGTTGAAAACTCTAAACGGACAAGCAAACAAGGTATAATACTTCCAATTCTAGATTCTACCACCTTTCATGAAAATGATTGTACTTACCATATGCTGTGTATCATTCAATTTATCCATAACAACCCGTACTACGTGATTGTTGAATACCTGTGAAATACATAGGAATTTTTGTTTTGTATGTAAACGTATGATTTTTGCAATTGCTCCCTCCACTCCAGTTTCAAGACAAAACCAAAACCTTGATTCTTGCAGTATTGTTTTTGTTGAGAGACCGATTGTCCCCTGTGGATAATACCCTTTCAGGAACACGCGGTATACAATGTCAATTAACAGAAGAAAAAAAACACTACACTTCATAGACACTGCATTGTGCCGTTTTGAGCCCGTTTTACCATAACAACAAATTTGTAAGAACATACATAATCTATTGTTAAACGGACCCGGACACTGCGGCAGAGTGCTCAAAAGAAAATTCCAATTCGAACAAAAAGCAAAATCTTCATTTCGTGATGTTTTCTGCGAATTGAGTTTGTTTACCGTAGTCCCCGATAAGGTTAACCATCCGGGAGGACAATATATGGATATATATGAACTTACCTCGATAAATCACACGGTAAACCTTTTTTTTTCGCCTATAAATGCCGTTCAATCACTCGATTAAACTTTTTTTTCAGTTGTTAAATTTGAATGTTTTCGCTGTTTTCCGTAAAGTCAGCCGCAATTTTTGCTACCTGTCAAAACTAGCGGATTGCTTTGCGGACGAGTTTTCGTTTAGTACAGTTTAGTACTGAACCGCAAACTCAATCCGGATGCAATGTGCGTTGTCCCATAAACTTCCATGCATTTAAAACATCTGTCAAAAATCCGGAATGCTATCCGGATCCATTGTGCGCTGGCCTTAAATCACTTGATATGAAGAAGCTTGATCCAATGTTGTGAACAGTAGATCGTGCTTTGATGTGGAACTTTTCCATAACATCTTGAACTGTTAGTCCATTTTCCAAATCATGGATAATCTTCACTTTAGCTGTGAGAAGAATATCCGATCGTTGCTTTTTAACTTATGGAATTTGAACCGAAGCCATTTTAGAGATTACAGCCTGCACAAATCCGGGTTCAAATAGAAGTGATTAAGCAACTTCCTCACGATCAAATATGTCAAAAAAAAAAAAAAAACGCGTTAATCAGATACTAGTGGGATGTATGTTCAGATGCATAACCCAGATTTTAACTTACCGTTGAACTAGAAAACGTTATTTTAAGTTCAAAATGATGGAAAAAGTGTAGATGAGTATAGATGAGTGAGTATTGATTGAGTACCAGTGATGTTGAAAAACCGAAATCTCAAATGTCACTCATGATTTTTATCAAGCGCGATTCTTTTCTCTACGAAATCATCCGCATAACAATCATGTCCGATTTTTTCATTCCGCTTTACTCATTGACTATTCCTCGGTGCTTACATTGCATAAATGCGGTGTTTTCTTATTTTTCTGGTAGAGAAGTATTAACTCACGCCATCAAAAACAAGAAACACCGCCAAAGCAAAACTTTGACCAATTTGGGAGATAACATCGTTTAGCTCATTTGAAACGAATAATGAAAGTTCGTCTGAGAATCTCAAGCGCAATTTTTGTCTGTATAATCGAAGGCGATTTCGCTCCCGCTGAATGGCTCAGTGAGTTGCATTTTGCAATGATTTCAACATCACTGTTGAGTACAGTATTTAAAAATCACTTGGATTGCCTCGTTATTTATATTAGGGAACATCCATTGATCACGCCATTAACCGAAAAAGCACACAACCACCCTCCTCCTTTTCGTCAAGAATTTTGTATAGAATCCTCTAAATTACTCTATAAGTCGTCACACTTTTTTAAAACTACTCTTTAGCATTAAAAATGTTATCAATGGATATTACCTTATTGAAAAATTATAGGCAGATGGTTAAATCACTACTTCTTCATCCCCACGATTTTTTGTATCATGTAGGGTTTGGATTTAAACGATCAGACTGTCTGATACCCACGATGAATTTGTTGAAAAGAGTTCAAGCACCATAAAGGGCGATACGGTCAAAATTTGGTCAATATCAACTTGACGTATTTCTTTCAATTTTGCATTTAAAAAACCTGAACACCCCTCATTTTGAAGGTGTGTGTGTGTAGAATGTTGCTCCTATTTTGATTTTGGAATTCACTCTTCAGTTGTCAAAATGCCGTCCAAGCAAGAAGAGCAGCGTATCAAAATTTTGCTCGCGCATCGCGAAAATCCGAGCTACTCGCACGCAAAGTTGGCAAAATCGCTAAAAGTTGCCAAATCAACCATTACAAATGTAATTAAAGTGTTTGGGGAACGTTTGTCGACAGCCAGGAAGTCTGGATCGGGGGGAAATCGAAAACCGGAAGCCGCTGAGACGACAAATAGAGTTGCCGGTAGTTTCAAGCGAAACCCTAACCTATCTCTCCGAGATGCCGCAAATAAGCTGGGTGTATCGTCTACAACCGTGCATCGAGCCAAAAAACGAGCCGGACTATCGACTTACAAGAAGGTAGTGACTCCAAATCGCGATGATAAACAAAATACGACGGCCAAAGCGCGATCCCGGAGGCTGTACACGACGATGCTGACGAAGTTTGACTGCGTGGTAATGGACGACGAAACCTACGTCAAAGCCGAGTACAAGCAGCTTCCGGGACAGGAGTTTTATACGGCAAAAGGAAGGGGAAAGGTAGCAGATATTTTCAAGCACACGAAACTGTCAAAGTTCGCAAAGAAATATCTGGTTTGGCAAGCCATCTGTACCTGTGGCTTGAAAAGCAGCATTTTCATAGCTTCCGGGACTGTCAACCAAGAAATTTACGTGAAAGAGTGTTTGAATAAACGTCTGCTGCCTTTCCTGAAGAAACACGGTTGTTCCGTACTGTTTTGGCCGGATTTGGCATCTTGCCATTACGGTAAAAAGGCCATGGAGTGGTACGCCGCCAACAACGTGCAGGTGGTTCCCAAGGACAAGAACCCTCCCAACACGCCAGAGCTCCGCCCAATTGAGAAATACTGGGCTATTGTCAAGCGGAACCTAAAGAAGACCAAAAAAACTGCTAAGGACGAGCAGCAGTTCAAGGCAAACTGGCTTTCTGCGGCGAAGAAGGTGGACAAGGTGGCTGTACAAAATCTGATGGCAGGGGTCAAGCGTAAGGCCCGGCAATTCGGATTTGGAAAAGCGGAAGCCTAACTGAATATTTTTCCTGAATTTTATACTAATTGAACTTGAAAACGAAATTTAATTTGATTTTTTAAATAAACGATTTCACCGATTTACACGCGTTTTCCCTTGACCAAATTTTGACCGTATCACCCTTTAGTTTGGAAAACCTTCTGAGGAAGTGAGTTTTGAGTGCCCGCAATTGAAAAAGTCTCCTTTTTCAAGGGAACATACAATTCAGACAATACGAAAACGGTCCTAGAATAAAAAATGAATCATGTGTAAAAATATGGACATAAAATCGAGGTAAAATGTCCATAAATCGAAGTACATAAAATCGAGGGTCCCTAAAATTGAGGTAAACCTGTCAGGGTAAATCAATAGTGATTGGATATATCAGATTTTTGCTTTAAATTTAGGATTTTGAAATTTTTATATATTTAGCTCTTAGAATTTTTTATTTTTGTCTTAGATTTTTATAATTTTGGTTTTTTTTATTGAAGATGTTAAGAATCAGAGATTAGTAAATTTCTAAAACTGATTTCGCTCCAATTTTGCCAGAATATTCACAGAGTTAAAACAGAAGAACTCTGTGGCCAATTTTCAAAATTTTCTTTGAGTCTCAGAATTATGTTTTTTCCGGAAAAAAAGATATTTTGAATTAAAGATTTTTAGATTTTTAGATTTTTAGATTTTTAGATTTTTGAATTTTTAGATTTTTAGATTTTTAGATTTTTAGATTTTTAGATTTTTAGATTTTTAGATTTTTAGATTTTTAGATTTTTAGATTTTTAGATTTTTAGATTTTTAGATTTTTAGATTTTTAGATTTTTAGATTTTTAGATTTTTAGATTTTTAGATTTTTAGATTTTTAGATTTTTAGATTTTAAGATTTTAAGATTTTAAGATTTTAAGATTTTAAGATTTTAAGATTTTAAGATTTTAAGATTTTAAGATTTTAAGATTTTAAGATTTTAAGATTTTAAGATTTTAAGATTTTAAGATTTTTAGATTTTAAGATTTTTAGATTAGATTTTTAGGTTTTTAGATTTTTAGATTTTTAGATTTTTAAATTTTTAGATTTTTAGATTTTTAGATTTTTAGATTTTTAGATTTTTAGATTTTGAGATTTTGAGATTTTGAGATTTTTAGATTTTGATATTTGTAGATTTTCAGAGTTTTAGTTTTTTAGATTTTTAGATTTTAAGATTTTTAGATTTTTAGGCCGTTTTCAGCGGTCGTGGTCTATTCTAAATTTTGACAATTAAATAGACCAAGCGAAATTTTCCATTTTCACCGGTGCGTTCCAAATTTCATTTTCGAACAGTTTCGATTTAAAAAAAATAAAACTGTCATACGCTTTGTTTTATTTTGTTCCGAATTTGGAACGGAATCCAGAGCGTTCTAAATTTGTTTAGGCAGCTGAAAAAAAATGGTGTATAACAACAAGGGCAAAGTGCACAACCGCGTGGATCGCTCGCTCGTTTTTCGGTAAGTCTGAAAACAATATTACGGTATTACCAACCAGATTACTGACTTTGCTCAAGTTCTCTTTTATTTTTCTTAAGCTCTTTGAACTTTATCATACCTTTTTTTTTAAACATTATGGAGTTCGGCTGACAATGGTGGAATTCTGAACACTGAAGTTCTTTGAACTAAACTGATATTTTGAGAAATAAGTAAGTTCAACTTTGCAGCAGCTCTACGAAGTTTGAAGAATTTCTGCGAACTATATTATGAAGTTCTTTGATTATTGATGAAGTTTTGTGAATATGGCTAAAGTGTTACGATCATTATGGGTAAGTTGAAAAGGAAGGGTGAACTTCTAGCGGAAGTAATCCATCCCTATGATTTTTTTTTTCAGTATACTAGATACGTTAACACATATTGTCACAGCTATGACATGTTGTTAAAACAAGTCTTACGTGCTTTCATAGCTTTGTTTATTTTTATCATGCGTGATTTTGCTAACACATATGTTTTACACGTTGCTTGAGTCTTCATCAAAAAGCTGTATTTCCCAGACATTGAATTTTGTGCACTTTGGAAGCATATGAAGGCTAGCAAGAAAGATGCTATATAAAATCCCAGTTACAAATATGATTTTTCCAAGGTATTTGAAGCATTTCAACTAGCACACCACAAGTTTACACACCTTGAAGTAAATTGAAATAAGTACACAAGAGGAAGAGTGACACAAGTTTTGCCAAGCTGAAAATCCCAAACATCTCACACATTACGCAATCAAATAAAATGCTTGTGAAACCTATGCGACCTTTTAGAAATTGCGTGAGCTTGGGTGCGGGATATTAGGGATTTTTCAACTCGGCAAAACGTGTATCATTTCTTCTGCTGAGATATTACTTCCAGTACATGGTAAATGGAGACACCTCTAATACAGGTTCCCTCGACCTGGGTGAACAGAAAACAAGCAGAGGTAAAACTCCACCTAAAATTGTTCCAGTTCTATTGTTTGTATTGAAATCCAGCGCAAAGATCCTGGATATTCTCTCGTTTAATCCTGAATAATGTAACCCTTCTAAAATTTAAATCTTTTAGTTTTGTTCCTGTTCAAAACTGGGAAATTCAAATGACAATTGTTTTTACTGCTGGTTTGAACGTTATACACAAAGTTGCTGTTCAGCTGTACAGTGCACTAATTCTGACATTATATATAAAGTCACATCAGATACTCAAAGATACCTGATTTCTCTATCTATATCCCTCATGCCCTTCAACTACATGTTATTACCAAATTAACCTAAAACTAATATGATTGAGCCTTCAAAATGAATGATATTTATTTAAAAAAAAAAAAGAGGGAGGTTTTTTTTAAAAAGGGGGCGGGGGTTTTTTTTTTTTTTTTTTTCTCTTTTCCCCCTCCGGGGGGGGGGGGGGGGGAGAAAAATTTTTTTTTAAGGCTTTGTGCACAAATTACGTAACGCATGAAGGGGAGGGAGGGGGGTTGAGAAACCGTTACTTATTGTGACATATGGGGGAGGGGGGGTTTTAAAATCGTTACGTAACAAAATAACCAATTTTAGGGAAAATGAATAATGTCTATCTTTTTATTTCAGACCAAATTTTAAAGCTTCGATAAATGGAGACGTACTATTTAAATATGATCTACTAAACGAAATGTATCTTATGACGATTTGCATCCCCAATTGGCGCAATTTTCCATAAATGGTACATCTACACGCTGAGAAATGTATTGTTCTGTATAGCTACAACAAATATTATTGTTGACTCACGGTTTACCCATAATTTTTATTCATTCAAACTATACCGATTTTATTTTTGAACCAACGATAAATATTGTTGTTTCTAAAAGCGCTGCAAAGGAGGCTTCTATTGGAAACAAAAAGCACTTATTGTTGAAACAAAAAATAAGATTTTTGGAAGCAATGCACTTTTGCATTGACTCGACCTAAGCGGTGGAATTGTAACAAAAAATATATATGAATATATTGTTATTTATATTAAAACCATTGAAATAATAATTAATTTTATTTACTTTTCAAAAGATTATGTTATGAAAATTCAAATAAAATAAAAAGTTGTATACTCAGTAGCAAAAAAAAGCCGAGCAAAATTTTGCTTCCAAAAAACGTCACGTTCAAACTCCTGTAACTTTGTCTATTATAAACATTTTTCACTGAATTATTGACAGCCCTATAACTTATGTATTAACCTCATGTGAACAAAATTTCATGTTCGTATGGTTAATAAATTTGAAGATTTGATAGCACATGTAAAAAAAGTCATTTTTGGACATACCAATTTCTAAAATACGTACTTCTGTGAAAAATTTAGGTAGCGTAATAAAAATTTCACCATAGCCTAAAAAAGTATAGGAAATAAATTTGAACTGTTTCCATCAAGTGGCGTTAAATTTGATGCACCAACATGAGTATTTCCATTTTTCACACGGTATTGACCATGGTGAAATATCGGTGCAAAAAAAAGCCGAGGCTAAGTTACTTTAATGAAATAAGTGGACTGATGTTTGCAATCTTTCTCAATTTTAAGTTACACAAATAAAATGATTGAACTGTTGTCTGGATACTACAATTTTGAATCAAATGAGAATTAAACATAAAAGCAACAACAATAACAGTTTTTGTGATGTTTTTATAACAATTGAGAAATAGGGGGGAGGAGGTCCGTGAGCGTTACGTAATTAAAGGGGGGGAGTCTGGTCACGTGTTACTCATTGTTACATAGGGGAGGGAGGGGGTGCAAAATCCCGTTTTTTTTGCGTTACGTAATTTGTGCACAAAGCCTAATGAACGTCTCAACATCCTGTCTAGTTGTTCGGAACATTTTGATTTCAACATAGTCTTCCAGCGTATCCAGACTTTTATTCCACTTACTGTATCGTTTCGCGGAATTGATGGAATATATTCTGATTGGTTTTTGATGATCATCTGCGAGAAACCATGGAAGTTCGTTTCCTTTTAATACTTTCGTTCCAAACAAGTGTATTACTTGAGGACGCAATGCTCAACTGACTAAGAAACGCGAACTTTTTGCATTGAGACTTGTAGAGAGTCCTGTCGTAGGAAACCTGTTAGCAATGGAGTTCCATGGTTTTCAGCCAGTTGGAATGCTTTATTCAGGCCCGAAATCGTTTTTAAAATAGAGTTGAACTGGAGCGGCAGATTACCCAGCTCAATATCGATCCTTTATGTCAGCTTGTGCCGTACTCTCATCCAGTCAAACATTCATAGTTACGCGTATGAGAGCTTCCTCCTAATAAGGAAATTTCCATGGAAATTAATTTCCAGTTTTGACTGATTCAGCAAGACGGAAATCCTCCAAATCGTCTACCATAAAACAGCACGAAGCAGCCGCGGAATTCAATACTGATGGTTATTCCTAGAGTTGAAGTGAGGTATGTCAATTGGTGAAATGATAAAAGTAAGAAAGTGACAAACGACACTTTGACTCTCGGAATAACCTTCACTATCTGGAACCAATCATTCATCTTAATATTCACCCAGCGCCAACAGGAATCGGCACCTTTTGACTCGTGAATCTCGGAAACTTTTAGGAATTATTTCGAAATGTCGAACGAGTTGAATCAATACAAACCAAATCCAAACGAAGCAGGCGGAGTTCCAAAACAAAACAGACACATGGACGTCATCATACAAAATTTAGAACAATGGCGGTGAAAATGGAAAAAAAGATCTATTTTTGGTGGTCTATATTTTTGGAACTGTTATAAAACGAGACCAAAATAATAGAACACCTAAGATTTTAAGATTTTAAGATTTTAAGATTTTTAGATTTTTAGATTTTTAGATTCTTAGATTTTTAGATTTTTAGATTTTTAGATTTTTAGATTTTCAGATTTTCAGATTTTTTGATTTTTTGATTTTCAGATTTTCAGATTTTCAGATTTTCGATTTTTCGATTTTTCGATTTTTCGATTTTTCGATTTTTAGAATTTTCGATTTTTCGATTTTTCGATTTTTCGATTTTTCGATTTTTCGATTTTTCGATTTTTCGATTTTTCGATTTTTCGATTTTTCGATTTTTCGATTTTTCGATTTTAAGATTTTAAGATTTTAAGATTTTAAGATTTTAAGATTTTAAGATTTTAAGATTTTAAGATTTTTTAAGATTTTTAGATTTTTAGATTTTTAGATTTTTAGATTTTTAGATTTTTAGATTTTTAGATTTTTAGATTTTTAGATTTTTAGATTTTTAGATTTTTAGATTTTTAGATTTTTAGATTTTTAGATTTTTAGATTTTTAGATTTTTAGATTTTTAGATTTTTAGATTTTTAGATTTTTAGATTTTTAGATTTTTAGATTTTTAGATTTTTAGATTTTTAGATTTTTAGATTTTTAGATTTTCAGATTTTCAGATTTTTCGATTTTCAGATTTTCAGATTTTTCGATTCTTTGATTTGTAGATCTTCAGATTTTCAGATTTTCAGATTTTTCGATTTTTCGATATTTTGATTTTTAGATTTTTAGAATTTTAGATATTTAGATTTTTAGATTTTCAGATTCTTAGATTTTTAGATTTCAAAAATTTCAGATATTTAGATTTTTAGATTTTTAAAATTTTAGATTTCTAGATTTTAAGATTTTTAGATTTATGATTTTTAGATTTTAAAAATTTTAGATTTTGAGATTTATGATTTTTAGATTTTTAGATTTTTAGATTTTTAGATTTTTAGATTTTTAGATTTTTAGATTTTTAGATTTTTAGATTTTCAGATTTTTAGATTTTTAGATTTTTTGATTTTTAGATTTTCAGATTTTCAGATTGTCAGATTTTCGATTTTTCGATTTTTCGATTTTTCAGTTTTTAGAATTTTCGATTTTTCGATTTTTCGATTTTTCGATTTTTCGATTTTTCGATTTTAAGATTTTAAGATTTTTAGATTTTTAGATTTTTAGATTTTTAGATTTTTAGATTTTTAGATTTTTAGATTTTTAGATTTTTTGATTTTTTGATTTTTTGATTTTTAGATTTTTAGATTTTTAGATTTTTAGATTTTTAGATTTTTAGATTTTTAGATTTTTAGATTTTTAGATTTTTAGATTTTTAGATTTTTAGATTTTTAGATTTTTAGATTTTTAGATTTTTAGATTTTTAGATTTTTAGATTTTTAGATTTTTAGATTTTTAGATTTTTAGATTTTTAGATTTTTAGATTTTTAGATTTTTAGATTTTTAGATTTTTAGATTTTTAGATTTTTAGATTTTTAGATTTTTAGATTTTTAGATTTTTAGATTTTTAGATTTTTAGATTTTTAGATTTTTAGATTTTTAGATTTTTAGATTTTTAGATTTTTAGATTTTTAGATTTTTAGATTTTTAGATTTTTAGATTTTTAGATTTTTAGATTTTTAGATTTTTAGATTTTTAGATTTCAAGGTTTTCAGATTTTTAGATTTTTAGATTTTTAAAATTTTAGATTTCTAGATTTTAAGATTTTTAGATTTATGATTTTTAGATTTTAAAAATTTTAGATTTTGAGATTTTTAGATTTTTAGATTTTTAGATTTTTAGATTCTTAGATTTTAAGATTTTTAAGATTTTTACGATTTTGATCGTAGATTTCCTATTGCTTGTTGTTATAACTCGTATGAACGCTAAAGCCCGTCTACTAGAAAAATAATGCAGTACTAAGTGTACAGTAAATTAGTGATGCATGATATTTCAAAGTTTCTTCAACATTGTGACTTTTGGGGCCAAAAAACTTTTTGTGGGTTGCGCCTCAGCAGAGGAAATTGAAGAAATTTAAATCCTTTTTTTTTTAAAATTTTTCTTATTAGCGCCGGACACTACAGGCCACCAACCGAACGGTAGCACTAGGTGCTTGAATAAATTATCGACTCTTAGCGCTCGTGATCGTTTTATGAAAATGCACGCCCCTCTTCCGATTGATCAATCCATTCCATCTAAGGACCCTCTTCTAGCTTATGAAAGGGTTCGCTTATCGCGATACAAACCGTTGTCGTTGGATGGAGATTTAAAGTGCCGACTACGACGCCGCCGACACCTTTCCCACCTAAATGTGCGCGGTGGACGAGGATCGCGTGTTGGCAGAAAATGCGCGAACACAAGCGGCGAAATACCTACATAATGATCTTCAAAAGAAGCGACGGACAGCCCTGCTACTGGTGTTGAGAAGACCGACCGATTGTTGACTGCGATGGCTCCGAAAAGCGAAAACATGACAACGCACAAAACGGAGCAGGCTCTTCTCTTCTTACCCCAGACTGCTGACTACGAATGGCCAAACGGGTTACTGCGTTTAAGGTGGCAGTAGTTAAAACAAAAGAAGAAAATCTCAAAATGATCGAAAAGTGCGCGTTGCTAATCGGTGGAATAATGACCACTTCCTCTTCTCGATAAGTTCTAGCACTGCTGCGGGACTGAGCGGGGTTGGAAGTGTTGAACCTTTTCGGAAAAAAATCGAACAACATCGCTTTATTTTACCATGCTAAACCTCAACTACGAAATGCCGTCCAGCCGAGGCGACCTTCAGCGCAATGCCGAAATTCTCGGGGCCAAAGTAGTTTGGAAAAATTCTCTCGATAGATTTTTCTCACCACCACGGAGCGCTGATGGGCTTGATGCTTCGGCTATTTACCACTAGAGAGTCAAGTGGAGCATGGACGGTTCTGCCGATGGCGGCACCACCAGAATGCTGTGCCGGTCGGTGTGCGGTGATTTCAAGCCGAGAGTCTGGCCGACGCCGCCGCGGTGGCGTCCGTGTGATTCTCCTTTACTATTTGGTGGTCGGAACGCGAAGAAGGCGAAAAGCATTCTTTCGATTATTTGTGCATTATCCGTTAATGATGATGATGATTTAAAGCGGAAAAAGTGAATATTAAGTTAATAAGTTTCTGTTTTTCCTCGGCTTTCGGTTCGGGGGGAGATTGGCTGGTGGTGAGCATAGTGGGAGTAAGTGCGAGCTGGTTCTAGGAGGTTGAGGTGTTCATCGGCGGAGCTTTGCGAGAGGAAGTGGCAATGTTTGGATCCGCCTAGGGGGCGTTGATTTTCCTTTCAAACGTTTTGAGGTTATGAGCTTATTGGCCAATCAATTTGCGCTAATCCAATTTGGAAGGAGGTTTCTGTTTTTCTGTTTTCGTTTTGTTTTGCGATCGTTGGCCATGTTTTTATTTTGGCAGAGAACTTGCCGATTTGCGCAGAGCACTATTATTTCCGCTCTGAATGCATTAGTTTACACATTAAAATAAAAATTATGAACTTTAACATTGAACCTTTATTTGCAATATAAAATCGTGCGCTGATTTCAAAAATGAGGTTTTTTAGTCGAACCGTTTTCGAGATTAAGGAAGATTAATCTATTCTAGGCAAGCTAAGCAGAGTTTTCCCTTTCATGAGTACTTTTGCAGTATCGTGCATGAATCTTTCGTATTTCTTTGTTTTAATTTGTTTGCTCCGTGATCCTCTATTTATTACAATCAACAAAATTATCCATTTACATGGGCCAAACTTCTCAAGTGAGGTAAATTATTGTCGTCAGCCCCTTTATTATTCGGCTATAGTTCCATTTTAACAGTCAGGTTTGAGTCCGTTTATAGGTATAACATAGTGTCCACCTTGTTGGAAATCAAGATTGCCGTAACACTAAGTCTAGCACTCGACATTGACGAAGTCTGTAGCTCGCAGACGAAATAGGTCTACCTGTCAAAGGATAAGCTCGTCCGTCTGGTTCGTCTAGCAGACAATGAAGTGGGCCGGACTTTATGTCTTCAAGGTACGGAAGGCGCCTAAACAAACCGATAAACAGAATACGGTGGCCAAATCCCATGCCAGGAAGCTATACCACGGGTGGTTGGTGCAGCCGAAATGCATCGTATTGGACGACGAGGCGTAGACTAAAGCGGACGCCAAGCAGATCCCCTGCCTGGAGTTTTCCGTCAGCAAGTCCCGCCTCAATTTTTTGGAGAAGTTTCGGCAGAAGAACAGATTTACCAAGAAGCAAGTTTAGTCCCCTCTCAAGCGCCTCTTTAAAAGTCTCTGCATCAAAGTAGGACGTCCTCCATCTGCGGGCGAATGGAGTGGATGCTCCTCCTTCCGCGCGCTGCCATGTATTGTGGACGATACAATAACGTACCGCCAAGTGGTCGCTGTGGGTGTAGCCATCATCCACCCTCCAATTGCTAAGTAGCCCAGGACTGCTAAATGTTATATCGATGATCGATTCCGCTCCGTTTCTATGGTAGGTACTCTTGATACCCACGTTGGCTAGGTCCACATTGAGCCTAGTCAAGGCCTCCAGAAGAATCTGGCCCAGAGGTTGGTAAGGCGGCTCCCCCACTCGAGCGCCCAAGCGTTGAAATCCCCCGCTATTACCAACGGGTTCAGGGCAGTTAGCTCCGTTGTCATCCGATCGAGCATATTGGAAAACTTTTCGATCGACCATCTTGGCGGTGCGTAGCAGCTGCAGAAGAACACTCCATTCACTTTTACAACCACGAAGCCTTCGTTTGTGGTAGACACAACCTCCTGAACCGGGTACTTGCCCGTCGTCCATAATGCCGCCATATTAGACCTGTCCGCAAACCAGTTCCCGTTGCCGGATGGGAAGCGGTATGGGTCAGAAATTATGGCGATATCCGATGCCGACTCGCTAACTGTCTGACACAGCAGTTGCGTGCTCACAATGGTTCAGGTTTAGTTGGGTTACCTGCATTACGGTTGGCTCGTTGGAATACCCTTAGCGGCCGGGCACTTAGCCCCCCCCCCCCAAGACGTGCTTATCGTCCGGTTTCCCGGCGCACATCAAGCAATTGGGGGGACCTTTGCAATCTCACGCCTTGTGGCTAGTGCTGCCACACCTTCTGCACATGTTGCTCCTATCTGGGCCTTTGCATTCCCAGGACATGTGCCCGCTCTCTAGGCATCTGAAGCATGCCTTCGGCGGCTGGTGCAGGCTTAGTGGGCATATTGACCATCCCACCTTCTCAGACGTATGTCTGCGGCAGCAACCTCGACCTTGCACTGTTCCTTTAGTGCAGTGGAGATCTCGTCTGCCTCGGTGATCTCATCCAGGTTTTTACACTGGATCGTCACCTTCGAGACGAGGGCGCGCACCTCCACACCCTCACCTAAGGCCTGTTTTGCCAGGTCTCTGTACGCCGGGCCCTTAAGCGTTGTCGCTTTCTTAAGCTCCACGAGCATCTCGCCGGTGCGGGTACGGCGTATACTCCGCACATCGGCGCCTAGGCCTGCCAATTTACCGTCCCCGCGCATCGCTTTCAAGACCTCGGAGTACTTAGACACCTTGGTCTTGACGATGAGGGCCTCTTCGCGGTTACGCTTGCGAGCCACCTGTCGCTTGCCCTTCTCTTTTTGAGTTTTATTTCTCTTTTTCCTCACCTTATTCCAGGGACCTTCCCTGCCACACCTGGGGTCATAGTTCGTCTCCCTCCTAGCACTAGCGTCTGCTTCCGTGCTAGTTATGGCTGTTGTTGTCTTTGGAGCCCTGCCGCTCGGGCCCCATTCGGCGCTTGAGACAACACGCGAGCTGGACGTCGCGCCTTTCGCGCTGGACTTAGCGCCGGGGCCTCTCTCTTTTCGGGCAGCCGGAGCTGGTCGCGAGGATGGACCCTCAGACCCCGAAACCACGTTCGCGAAGGTTCGCTTCCCTGTTAGGGCTTCCGACACGATACGCTTCTTAGAAGCGCCAGGTGCCGTATCACCCGGGGACTGCCTAGCCCGCTTGGAGGTCCCCGCCCCCATGGATAGGGTGGACTCTCCGACTGAGACGGATGTTTCCGTCTGCGTCTGCTTCGAAGCTATGTCCCTCGCCCTTTTGGTGGCCGCTAGCCGTGCCAACTCTTTGGCACTTTGCTCGGCTAGGAGTTTGGCCTCCAGCGCTTCCCTCTCATTGCATGCAGCCTGCACTGTCATGCGTAGCCTAAGGAGGCTCAGTTTAAGGTCTTTTGCAATGTTGTTGCGTGACGACGCGAAGTGTGTGGTTTAAATTTGCATACGGCCTCGAGTAAAAGGCCCTTCTCCAGCGTAAAAACCAGTAGTTGGCAACGCATCAACTCCGGCTGCTTCCAGTTTCGGGCTCGCTCGGCATCGGTATAGTGTCGTTTCGAGGGATTATATATCGAAAATATATATTTTATTTAAAAATTTTAAATACTTTAATTAATCAAATGGCAATTGTAAAAACATTTAGGTTAGCGAAAAAATCTAAGCTCCAAATTAAATCAATCAAGAAACGATCGAATTATTATCAACCGGTGTTTCAATTTTTCGTGACGGCAGCCATTTATAAATTATGCGCAATGCTCAAGGTATGCGACGAGAAGAAAACTACAATTGATTTAGTCACTGCTCTCTGCCAATTGGTAAGATAAATTCAAATTAAACCAACCCTCTCAACATTGGATTGGTGGTCCTGAAAAGGGCAGATTGGAAATAATCCGCATAAGAATTGAATCCTTCTCGATGTTTTCACGAAGCAGGTTATTTCTGCCATGTACGTTGTGCTTCAGATAGAGAAGGCTGCCAAGAATATCAGACACACTCAGGCACCTTATTTCGCTCCTCGTGGTGGCGCCCACCGGCTGGCAACAAATCATCACGTTGGGAAGATGTGAAATATGAAGTAGGGAGGGGGGCAGGGATGCCAGATATACAGACATGTCTGTATTTATACAGACATTTGATCATGCATACAGACATCATACAGATTACAGACATTTTACAGACATTTGGAAAATGTTACAGACATATACAGACATTCATTTCGGCGAACTTCCAGATTAAAAAAAAAGGCGAAAGTCACATACGTAACAGTAAGCAAATGAATGGCAGTCTGAAGTTGGACCAGTTTGGTGGCGAAAAAAAACCAGTGAGGGATGTAGAAGTACAAGTATGTGCCTGGCAGTTTCCTAAGGCTTTTTTCACTGATTCGACCCTTGTCAAAGACGTAGCACTGAAACGAACTAAAAATACAGCCTTTATAATGAATGTCCTTGGCGAATCGCTTCACCAATTGATGGCAATGATGCAGTCCAAACCATTAAGTCTTATAATCGATGAGTCAACTGATACCACTGCTATAAAAACATTGGTCTTAGTAGTGAGAACTATCTATTGGAATGGAAATGAAAAATATACATAGCGTACTCAGTCCTTTAAGAATAGCAAAGTTCAACAAACTGCAGCACCCAATAGAGCTGAAATCTTTAAACATGTTACATCCGCCCGCGACCTGATGGCTTTCTTTAGAACAAGTTGTTAGACGTGTTTATAAAGCTGGTAGTCTTAAGAGCATACGGGATCAAGTCTCTATCACTTCGAAGTTTTCTGAGCACAAATCCTCAAATACTATTAGGACTTCAAGCGTGAAATTTTAAAGAAACGTTTGCACCACTGGAGCATCCATTGGTAAGCAATTTGAACGTTGTTTGTTTTGTTTTGTTTGTGATTTTTAGTCCTAAATCGTGAAGTGATAATTAACCTAACCTATAAATTATATAGAAAAAGGACTCCCTCCAATTTAACCATAAAGGTATATTTCAGTTTTCAGTTTTTTTTTCAGATTTGAAACCAGTATATTTAAAAGAATTGAAGAGCCCTGGCTTTGTGGACCAGATTCTCAATAACTTTTGCGAGTTGGAATAACTGTACAAAGGTGTTGAAGTGCAGGCCTTGATCAACGAATACATTAGAAGTGCCAAGTTAAGCCTGAAGCACTTGTATCAATTTCGACTATACATGATAAATCCCTACATATGCCCTACGTCAACCTTACCGACGATACCCTCAACGATTGATCCTGACAATATCAGAGCAAAAGCCCATCCAACAATTTTTCAACTTATCAAACGATTTTAGAACATTATTGATGATTCAACCAATCGACGACGAGTTCAGGGAATTGAGATTTTCAGTGGAAAATTTTCCAGAAAATCTGCATTGCGAAGAATTTCGGAACAAGTGCTTATCCGTACAAAATTTAAGTTCCTCGAGCCTTTGCAATTAATTAATTTTTCAGTAATGAAGTGAAGGTGAGGTGTTTCATTAAATTCATGAATGATAATAATACATTATTTGCCAAGAATTTTTCAAAACATCAAATCTAAAAGATCAAAATATTTTGCTTTGTTCATATTTAGTGATTGAAAAAATGACAGTGATATGCATGGAAGTGTAAGGAAAGTTGACATTTAAATATAAAACTTGAAATCGCAATCTCTTTTGCGTTAGATTTTTTCTTTATGCGAACATAATCTCACCTCTACTCGTTTGGCAGCATCGATAAATAGCGATTTTTAACATTTTTTTTTCCATTGAAGCACCTTAGCACCAAAATTAAAACCCTTATACAGACAAATACAGACATTTCAATGAGACTGATACAGACTTTTGAAAAAAGTATCTGGCATCCCGAAAAAACTATAAGGGACAGCCCAATGGGGTTGTACGCAAAGTTTACGTAGGACTACGTAGCAATGTGTAATGCATTTTATTATTATTATTTTTAATTGCCTGTATTAGAATAGAGGCTGCATTGATCGATTGGACCAAGAAGCCTTGCCGGAAATCAGTGTATAACACACGACTGGTTTATGTAGACAAAGTTAAACCGTTTGATGCATTGTCTGGTTCAATTAGATTAGTTTCGTTCGTTTCGTAGAGCAACATTGAAACGTAGCTGCTGTTCTAGATAAGTAAGTATGTTAGAAAATTCTATGATTTGCTCCTTTCAAATCTTTTGGCGGTGCTAGACTGCATTTAAATGTTGGTATGATGAAAGGGCAACGGCTGTGCTGGCAGTGGTGATTGTGTTGATATGATCGACTAGCTGGAGACCATTATCTTATCGCGTTATAGATTGTTTAAAGTCTGTTTGGGAATTCAAAGTCAGTTATTAATGACATTTTTGAACATTGACTTGACAGTTCCAACTGATTGAAGCAACAATCTCAAAAATCTATCGAGAAATGATGAAGTTATTAGCGTTCAAAATGCTTCAAATATTCGTGATGGTCGCTAGTTTTCAAATTTTCATTTGACCTCTACCCTAGCCGATGGACGTAGTCTAGGTCAAAATAGCGTGGGTGTTCGACGACAAGCATTAGAAAGTAAGTATGTGAGAAAATTCTTTTGTACACAGCCACCAAGCATTTGGTGGCTCTGAAAAGGGCCGTGTGGTTTGAATGATGATACGGACACGGTCGTATTTGCTACAATGGTTGAGAGGGTCCTGATCTTTAAGGCATAAAAGATAGTTGAGGCCCTGTCGAAATATGAATTTTATATACAAGTACATTTCTTTACAGAATATGTAACTGTATAAAAATTATAAAGCTAGTTAGTCATCAATTTGAACGATATTTTTTTTGCAGGAATTCAATAAACCCTGGATAACTTCTCCAAGTGTTTGAAAGTCGACTATAAACTCATGCTATTATTTAAAATAGCTTAAAGATTGATTCGCTCCAATTGCTGCTCTGACCCTTTGCAGCCATATTCTGCGACATTTCACTTTCTCTTTCAAACACTTTCTCAAAAATATTTGATTCCTATTGCAAGGTAGCGACTCTATCCAACTAACCTATTCTATTCTATTCTAACGCTTACACAGCCAGTAATGGAAAGCATCCTGGAAAATTCTTAACCAGTATTTTTTTTTTGGAACATTAATACTTGTGGCATATTTGTAATATGACAATAATATTAAAACGGCCAGGCCCACTGTGTAGCGTTGGGGGTAAAAGGAGATTCAAAAATAAACGGCAATTAAATTATCCATTTGATGAATAAGTTAATCAACGAATATTTTCGGATCGTAAGAAAGAGGAAACGGGGACAACCGTCCATCCGTCTTGTTGTAAGGTAGGGACTCTATACAACGCACTAAAACGAACAGAAACACTTTCAAGCACTGATTGGATTTTGAAGAGAACATTACCAACATTGAACAACTTGTTATAATAAAATTATGTCTGTAATAGGGAAATCAGAACATGCCAGCAACAGCCAGCTGCGATTGCAAAATGCAAATATACTTTAAACGACCCTGAGTTATTTTCTATACCGAAACATGATTTTAAGAAATATTTGGTATTTATCTAATAGAAATTGTGCGGAATTCAGGATTGCCCAGGATTTACGAATTAGGTTGGTGTCATGCGCATACAATGAGCAAACTCTTATAATAATTCAGTATCACATTCTCTCAAAATCAGAATAGTAGCGCTGAAGAGATCTTGTTGTGTGAAATACATCATATAATAGTTATTGACATTCTGTCGAAATTTGGGAACCAGGGTGCTAAACACAGATGGTTCTACCCCGAAAAATACCGTTCTGCCTGTTTAGACATAAGATTGCGGATTTTTAACACCCAACGTTGCGTCTTATCTACATCATCTACATATATATCGATATCATATTCAAACATATAAATATCATCATCAAATACATTTATCTCATCTACATATATATCTATATAATCTACAAATATATCAATATTTATTTATTTATTTGTCGTCAATCAGTAGTAGGCCGTTTTGTTACAATGGTATTTACATTTTATGTCTCACTTCTTAAATATATAGTACGCCTTAAAAAACTAACCTGTCAGGTTTATATTTTTAATGTTTAGGTTATCTAATTACATTGAAATATTGCTTCAGTTTTGTTTTAGTCATAATGAAGTCAACATTTTCTCCGTGCTTATTGTAAGTTGCCATCATCTGATTAAGAGGTCTAAATTTTGCGTAATTTGTGCGATGATTGCTTGTAGTAAATATATTTCTATTTCGTAATTGCCGGGACGGAATGTAAAAATTAAGTTTTGATAAAAGTTCTTCGGAGTCAACGCGTTGCGCAACAATATCATCTACGAATGAAACTAATGCAAATTCACGGCGCTCCTTTAATGATTGGATGCTGATAAGCATACAGCGTGCTTCATAAGATGGAAGAGGTAACCTTGTCCAACCTAATTTACGAAGGGCAAACAGTAAAAATTGCTTCTGTACCGATTCTATTCGTTCTTCTTGTATGACTGAAAAGGGTGACCAAACTACGCTACAATATTCCAGTATTGACCTCACATATGCAATTTACGATGTTTTTATTGTGTACGGGTCATGAAAATTGTAACAAAAACGTTTTATAAATCCAAGCATATTGTTTGCTCTGTTGATGATAGTATTGTAATGTTCAATGAATGTAAATTTGGTATCCCCTAAGTCCCTTACTCTCTTACATTTTTCAACTGGCTGATTCCCTAAATTAATAGTCTGGGGTGCTTCGTTTCCTACTAAAAATTATCGAATTACATTTTTTTACGTTCAGCTGCAAAAGACTTTTGTTACACCAGACATAGAAGATGTTTATTTCTTTCTGGAATGTCATGATATCTTCTTTATTTATTATTTCTAAAAATAGTTTCATGTCATCAGCATAAACAAGAAATTTAATGTTTTTGAGTATAAAGGAAACATCATTTACAAACAAAATAAATGACCATATACATCTATAAATTTATCTTTCATCTTCATTTATTTCTAAATTATCTCATATATATATATATATATATATATATATATATATATATATATATATATATATATATATATATATATATATATATATATATATATATATATATATATATATATATATATATATATATATATATATATATATATATATATATATATATATATATATATATATATATATATATATATATATATATATATATATATATATATATATATATATATATATATATATATATATATATATATATATATATATATATATATATATATATATATAATATATATATATATATATATATATATATATATATATATATATATATATATATATATATATATATTTTATATATATTATATATATATATATATATATATATATATATATATATATATATATATATATATATATATATATATATATATATATATATATATATATATATATATATATATATATATATATATATATATATATATATATATATATATATATATATATATATATATATATATATATATATATATATATATATATATATATATATATATATATATATATATATATATATATATATATATATATATATATATATATATATCTATACATATACGTGTACATCATATCGCAATATGACTACCAACTGGTTCATACATGTTTCCCTCCAAATTTCATAAATTAACCACGCGCTTGGCATAGCACACGGCTGCATTAAAAATGGCTGTCCAGCCAGCCACTCGCTAGCGACAGCCGCTGAGCCATAATTCTGGCTGGTTGCTCGCCCGCGTACCCTTCATCACGTACCTGCAACCGCCAGCTGCCAGAGCAGTACTGGCACATTGCCGCTCTGCCCAGCTTCATGGCTGCCGAGCGAATGAAGAAAATTTTAAGGTGTCCCCCTTTAATATCGTGCACTGCTGCATGTGAGACGTTCCTTACTTAAATATGAAGTCTGTGCTAGCAAAGTACTGTGTATTCGGTAAATTTACTCTGAAAAATCGGCATTATAAAACATCACCTTAAATTTTCGTTAATTTCAATAGTTGAATGTTAAAAATCAATAGTTTTTAATATTTAAATCAAAGCGTAGAAAATGTTCCGATCGATTGGTGCAAACATTTTGAAAATCAATCGTGGAATGACTTATTAACGTTCAAAACCTATATATTTTTCGTGACGCTCCAATTTTTCGCAATTCGAACGTGTACCCCAGTATTGAAAACACAGACGTAGTCCTACGTCAAAATAACGTTTTCATTAAAAAAAAATGTACTAAAATTGCCGATTTTTCATGGGTTTACCTTCACCTGCACAGACTAAACTACCCATGCAGCATCAATCATAGTAGCCCATGAGTCAGCAGACAACATTTGACAGCTCTATCAGTCGAACTCTAACCGTGATGGAAAAAAACAGTGAAGCAACTCCGTTCAGAAGTGTGCGCGTTTAAAGAACGGCACCCCGCCGCGTCGAAAACGGACATCGTGCGGCACTTTGTGGACGCCGGATACGCCCGTTCCGGCATCTACAACATTGGCACTATTAGACAACAATCAGAGCATCGAAAGAAAGCCCGGCTCCGGACGGCCGACGACCCTGAGCGACAAGCAGCTCCAAAGTCTCGCTGCGTGCCCTTGCCTGGGAGGTCGATTCAACCGGCCAAACAGTGAAAAAGTACCTGACGAACATGAACATACCTGGCAGGAAGCGGAAGTCGTGTCTACTGGTTTCGAAGCTGCAGGCAATGACGCAGCGGCAGCGGCTGAATAAGATGGTCAACTCGATTTTCCCGACGAATCGCGAAGTGGCGGTGGTGATGGATGACGAGACCTATCTCACTCTGGATGGCAACGACTGGCAGGGCACTTCGTATTTTACTTCCCCCACGAAGGATGTGAGCTTCGAGGTGAAGTTCATTTCACACACCAAGTTACCCAAGAAGGTGCTGCTGTGGCTGACAACCAGCGAGAAGGGGATGTCAAGGCCGCTCTTCTTTCGCTCCAGACTGGCCGTGAACGGGGACATTTATAGTACGAAATGCTTGCCGGAAGTTGCGTCATTCATCAAGAAATACCATAAGGGCGAAGACGCGGTGTTCTGGCCGAATCTGGCGTCGGCCCACTACTCGAAGCGATCGTTGGAGGAGATGGAGCGGCTGAATATCGATGTGGTACCCAAGTCGGTGAACCCGCCCAACGTCCCCCGGCTGCGTGCCATCGAGAATTTCGGGGCCAACCTGAAGCGTAAGATCTACTCCAACAATTTTGTCGCGAAAACTGAGGAGGAATTGATAAATAAAACGAAGAAAGAACTCAAAAACATGCCTACAAGCATGTTATCGTCTGCCAAGGGGAATGTTCCGGTTAACTGCGGGAAGACCACTTGCAAGGGCGTAGAATTTTTTTTGCAAGTAAGCTTAAATAATTACCTTCCATGGGAAATTTATCAAAAGCAATTATCTGTCTTAGCTTTTTTTCATAACCATCCGAAAAAAGTCCATTTTTTCAATGCAAACGTTTAGGAGTTTTACACCAATTTTTGCAATGATACATTTTCTTGTATCATAATGGATGATGAAACTTGGCTTTTTATACCACAATGCAAAGGAACGCCATTGTCAAGCATTTCCGGACAGAGAAGGTGTCCAAATTTTGAGTATTTGATTTGGGAGGCCATATGTAGTTGTGGTCGAAAATCTAAAAGTTTCTTTTCTACCGGCACTATCAATTAGGATGTGTACGAGAAACAATGTCTACAAAAACGGTTGCTACCGTTTATCAGAAGCCACGACTCTCCAGCTCTGTTTTGGCCTGATTTAGCCTCTTGTCACATTGCGAAATCCGTCCTGGAATGGTAAAAGGTAAAAGAGGTCAAATACGTGCAAAAAACAGCCAATCCACCAAACTGTCCAGAACTTCGCCCAATAGAGAAGTACTGGGCTCTAGTTAAGCGGGTGTAACGACCCGATCCGGTCTTCGGTCCCGCCGTAGTTTTCGCGTGCGTCGTGTCGTGAAGAGTGCGTTCGGGTGAGAAACCGAATTTCAGGTGTGTGTGTGTGTGTGTGTGTGTGTGTGTGTGTGTGTGTGTGTGTGTGTGTGTGTGTGTGTGTGTGTGTAAGTGCGACGACGGCGGTGGGAAAATTGTTTTCCTTTTTCGGATTGTCACTTGAGCCCGACTAAAAAGTGCTGACAGTTGTATAGTGTCTGGATGATCCCGAGTGGAAATAAGTGAAATAGATTGTTTGGCGATAATTATTGGGTGTTGACGAAAATGTGATCGTTGATAGTGAGAGAAATAATCATCCTGTTGAAACTCCGTCGGAGAAAAATAAAGGAAAAATGTTGCAACATATAATTTATTTCTACCAAATTTTGAAGACAATATCTAATACTCGGTAGTGAGGTAGCAAGTGCTCTCAAGGACGAGGAGCAGGACAGGTAATTGTTACCCATTATGTATCTATATTAATAATATTTACTTTTAATAGGTTTGCGTCGACCATCGGTTGAATCGGTTGTGTCGATACTTTGTTATCGGGCGTAGCGTTTTGTCTATTGTTTCGGTTGCCTATTGTTCGTTGCGCGAGTGATCGAGTGAGCATCGGAAGTCGTGGTTCGCCGGGTAAGATCGGTCGGTGGTGAGGTACATTATTAATTGTGATCCAAATTATTCGTTCGTCATGCTCGTCGGGCCACCCTATCTTGGAGCAAATAAATCACTGTCCCATTTTGTAAGGGACTCCAGTGGCATCCGTACTGTTGGTGTAGATCGGTCCAAGTTGGCTCTCCAGCGTTGAGATGAAATCCTAATGAAATACGACTATCACACTCTGTGAGTGGCCTCAATAGCATCCTTACTGTTGGTTTAATCCGGTCAAAATCGGCTTTTCAGCATTATCAAAAATCACTTTGTTTTCCCAATGAAAAACCACAATCACACTTTGTGAGTGGCCCCAATAGCATCCTTACTGTTGGTTTAAACCGGTCAAAATCGGCTTTTCAGCATTAATAAAAATCACTTTGTTTTCCCAGTGAAACACCACAATCACACTTTGTGAGTGGCCCCAATAGCATCCTTACTGTTGGTTTAAATCGGTTCAAATCGGAAATCGGTACTAATTACACCTAACAGCTTGTCGTTAACCAAAACGAACCCTGCTGCCACCCAATCCTATTATCCAAAATCCCAGTGATTTCTCGTGGAAGTGCAGTGGATTCCGCGGATTCCAATAAAGCGAGTATCACGTCAACATATTCCTACCCATTCCCTACTTGACCTGCATTCGGGCGAGGCCGGCGCCGGTATTGCCTTAGTTTGGGATCACCAGTTTTTACACATTGAAGATGTATGTTAGTCCCAAGCATCATCTGTTGGTTCTCTGTGTAATAACAGCTGACCTGGCAACAACGGAGTAGCAACCTCGGGCGGTCAATCATGCTCATGCTCATGTGGCGACCCGATCCGGTCTTCATTTATGCCATCACGGATCGCCACAATGGCCCCTAATATTACACGCCTCTGGGTGATTTGTCACCTAGAGTTGTAATCAAGGAAGAGTTCTCTACTCTCCTTATTTAAAACATTTTCCAGCTGCCTTAAACAGCTGAGTGAGTTTGTTGACAAAAACACAGTTTCGCGTATGAAACTCGGCGACTTAGTATCAATGACGTCTATATAAGGTCTGGTGCAGTTGCCACAACAATATTAGTGAAATAAGCAAAATTCGCTCATGACACTAATACCACCGCGCTCCTTACACACGCTACAGAAGCGCTCGGAAAGTGCTACGTCATATATTTTTTTTTTATTCGTTCACTCAGTGATTGTTTATTGTGTGCGCTATAACATTTAATTTTTCAACCGATTTTAATCGAAAATGGTTTATTGTGCTATGAAAAAGTGTGGCGTGTCCATGTAAAAAATTAGAAAAGAAAAACTCCCGATCCAGCTACATGCATTTCCCAAAGAAAAGGAAATTGACCGCCGAGGAAAGTGGCTGAAGTTTTGTTGTTTGAAAGACCAGTCTGGTCCATTTTATTTATGTTCCCGTCATTTCAAACTGGAGGATTTTGAAAATGTGTACAGTACAGATATCCGGCGTATTTTATCTCGAAATGGTAAGCAGTGTTTTGAAAACAACAATGAACTCAGCCAACTAAAACCGTTTTAAATTCGTTCTACAGCTGTTCCATCGATTCGTCTTCCAGAGCCAGAACATCCGTCGGAACGGTCACTGCGGGCTCAGCGAAAGGCTCACGCTGGTGTAGTAGCACAGCTGTTAAAAAACGCGACGAAGAGGAAAACATCGTATCATCTCCTGCGTTGCCGGCACATATCCTGCAAATTATGCAGAGGAATCCGACGTTCTTACACCAAACATGAACTCAACTATGGAACAAACGAACGAGAATCCTGAGTTGGACATGACTTCTATGGAGCACGATGAACATGACTCTGGAATTGTTGATCCAAATATAAATTGAACTGTTCTCTGTGATGCCATTGCTGTGGCGGAACAAGCGACTGGGAATTCTAAATATACTGATCCAGCCGGGTCGATTCAAAGTAGTAGCGATTAGATATTTGGAGAAATACTCGCTAATATGGAATCTGGGAATCAGAGCGATAGAAGGAACGGCAATATAAAGCGAGGGTCCATAAGCCGATTTCATAATGTCATCAAGAAACAACGACAGATCATTCGTTATTTACGAGCTGAGATAGTTTTAGCAATTAGTTCGCATGATTATTTTTCTTCTATGTCCATATCTAGTGAAATCCTAAAATGATATACCGATAAGCTCCTTTTTGGTTTTATTCTTTGGTTTCTAGGCACGTATCAAGGATTACACAATTAAAAGCAACGACCTATACCTGAGGAAATTTAAGAAGCAAATCAAGGAATTGAATGAGGATAACGAAACACTTCGGAAGGCTTGTGCTGAGATGGGCTCCGTTCCCGAAATTGTGATTGATAACCGAGGTTCGGAAAGCCTTCCTGAAGGTATTTTCAGCATATCAAACAGATTTAATGCTGGGTACGAAAAAAAAGGTTGTATGGACTCCAGAAGAAATAGCCAAAGCCTTTTCAGTACGGTGAGTAAGGGTTTATTCATCTAAATTAATTCCATCCGACTACATGGTTAACACGGAGAAAAAAATAAAGTCATATCAATAATATTCCGGTCCCGATCAAGCATATTTGTGCATTGACTTTTATATAATAATTTTTTGAGATTGTTTCACGCATAATACAATAGATCGAAGAATAATGGAAGCTTCAATTAAACAGAATTGATGATCTAATTAGAGCATGAAATAGGGTTCAATCAATCATATTATGCTAACATCAACAATATTCATTGTTGATGATTTGACAGCTCTCTGATTCTCATGATAAATTCAATAATGTTTATGTTTAATTTGACCTTATTTTGAGGGTTGAACTAATGGTATCGGATGGTTGGTTTAAGCATACACAGAGATTCGTTCAAATGATGTTATCGTTAAATTTACGATAAAAGTTCCTATAATGGTGGTATTTTAGTGCAATATGTTCTAATTGGAACATTTTGCACTAAAATACCACCATTATAGGAACGTTTACTCAATTAGCACTTATCTTTGGATATTACGAAATTAAACAACATATAACAATGTTTGAAAATTGGAAATATCATTCTTATCAACATGCGACCCTAGGAGTGGACAGCAAATTGCTCGAATGCACTTGGTTCGGTCTGCTAGTCGCGGTGGTGGAAGAAGCGCTTCGACTTCTTCACGCTCGATTAATTGTAGCGCATCAATGACGTACCCGTTAGCTGATATTAAAATTCATTAAAACTACTTTAAAGAATAGTTACGATTTGCTTACATACCTACAAACTCTTCAATGCCCGCCGCGGATAATCCAAACGATTTCAATAATTCTACCACTTCTTCGTCAACATAAAACTCTTCAACCAGGTCGTCGTCCAAGTCAACCGAGTGATCTGCCGCCGCCATGATATTTTTTTTCCTTCGCTTTGTCGTTGAGTGCGGATGGCAGCCACGAGGCTCAGTAGAGCTGCTATATGCCCTATTTAACCTTCCAGTATGACTGATTCAACGATGAACACGGATTCAAATAATGACATGTATGCTTGATTTAAGCATTTAATGGTTGATGTTCAATAACGTTGATTCAAATGAAATATATGCTTGATGTAAACATCAAATCATTTTCAAACAACCATTTAAATTAACTATGTCAAGAATATCTTCGAAGCTTGGGATAACTATGGCAAAAGTTATATCAATCATGCATCATTTCTGTCCGTGAATAAAGCTGCTCACGGAGAGTCACTT
The DNA here is from genome assembly GCA_024533555.2 of Aedes koreicus. Taxonomy (NCBI): domain Eukaryota; kingdom Metazoa; phylum Arthropoda; class Insecta; order Diptera; family Culicidae; genus Aedes; species Aedes koreicus. The sequence goes on from JAHHFK020004426.1 coordinate 74,182, forward strand.
TTACTGACTTCTTACTAGGGTGCTTGAAACATTGCCGGATGTGCCACTTGTTTTTGAATTCTCATTTTACAGATATCACTGTCAACCTGCCTACGAAATCGTTAGGCGAGATATGAACATTCCATTGCCATGCCTCAGAAGTCTTCGGGAGTGGGCGTCGAGCATTGATATGCGAAAAAGCATTCTAAATGACGTACTATCTGTTCTTGAAATGGCTGGTCGTCACATGAAAAAGCACGAGCGCGTAGTAATCTTAGCATATGACGAAATGTCCGTGTGCGAGACGATTGAGCGAGATAAGAGGAATGATGACGTCCTAGGACCGCATAAGGAGATGCAAGTAATTTGTGCTTCGCCAAATGGAAACAACCTGTCTATGTTAACTTCGACCAGCAAATCACTGTAGCTATTTTGAATGAGGTGATAAGTCGTCTGCATGAAATCGGTTATACCGTTGTGGGGAATGTCCACGACTGCGGCGGCGGAAATTTGGGAGTATGGAAAGAAGTCGGAGTAGATGCCGAGAAAGAAACTTGTATGAAGCATCCGATAACTAAAGAGGACGTATTTTTTCCCCAGATGTACCCCATATCTTGAAATTAATCAGAAATTGGCTGCTTGATCATGGCTTTTATTATAAAGGTACATCAAAACGAACATAATTATTTTATAAAATCAATTAGGCGTGAAACATAAGTTATAAAGCGCTGAATTTTCAATAATATAGCTATTTTCCCCACAAATTCTAGTAATAAATTAAATTTTTAACAGGCAGACTAATAACGAAGAAATTCCTAGAGTTATTGGTAGAGAAAGCATCTACATTACAAAACCGTTGTCTAAGGATAAGGCTGCATGTCGAGACGTGGAACTGAATGCATTGTTCAAAATATCTGTAAAGCACATATCAGTGACTGGGGCTGAGAGGCAAAATGTGCGGCTAGCAGCTGAATTGCTTAGCCATACAATAGCTGTAAACCTGCGAAGGCATTTTGAGGAGTACGAAGAAGCCATATTGTAGGCGGAGATAATAGAAAAAGTTAATGTTTGGTTTGACGTAATGAATTCATATCAGGTTTCCCAAAATATCCCGAGCAAAAAATGCTATGGCATGGATATAGAACGTCAGAATAAAATTCTAGACGATATGGCATTATTAATGACAGAAATTAGAACGTTGAACCGTCACTGCTTACCAAAAGCATCACATTTACAGGTAAAATTTCCATAATTTCAACAACTATCTTATACATTAATTCCACGAAAAAAAGATTCACGATTGCTCAGAATTTCATAATATATGCAATTTTTTCCGTGGAATTGCTGTACAAGAACAGTGGATTTCCGGTAATATGACTGTTTTTTTTTAATTTTTTACAGATATTTCAAAAAGCAGTGCTGGTATCAATAACTTCCGTAAAGAAATTGTTCATGGAAATGCAAAAGCAGTACGAAATTTCTTTTATTATGACGTACAAACTCAATCAAGACCTTATTGAAAACTTGTTTGCTGTTCTTCGACAAAACGGAGGTACTCACGATCACCCGGCTCCGCTGAAGGCGCTCCAACGGTTGCGTTTGGTTTTTTTGTGGGAAAAAATCTAATTCAGCTAAAACACCATCAAAATACGCTAAATAATCAAATAAATGAGGACTTTATCATGGCTAAACTATTCCGGAAAAAACCCAAAGTTTGCAAGTCGGAAACGCTAGATTGTTGTACCATGGATTCGCCCGACAACGAGGATAACGATGAACCATGGCAATTTGAATCCTGCGATCGTACGCTTGAAGAAGAAGATGGAGCAGAGTATTTAGCAGGATTCATAGCCCGAGGGGTCGTTCAGGAATATCCTAATCTGGCCAACAATACTTACAAACTACACGATGAAACTCAAGATCACCTGAACGAAGAACAATATGTCCAAGACCTATCTTACGGTGGGCTGATGCAACCTACTGACCACTGGTTGAATGTAACGGGTGTCCACTAAAAAATGAGAATGATTTCAATACTTTTCCATCAGAACAAAAACGGCCGCATAGAAATGTCACTTTAGATGAATGAATCGTTGCACTCTCCAGAAAATTTTCATACACTCTTATTTCACTCTAACATGTTCAGTCGTGTTCAGCATGCCGTCGAAACAGGAAGAACTGCGCGCGCGCGTTGTACAATTCTTTCAAGCAAACGAAGATCGTGGAAAAAAATACACGGTGGACCATTTTTGTCGTAAAAAAGTTCCGGTATCCACCGTATACCGTATCCTGGCATGCATGAGAGTAACCCGGAAGAAAGGTTGCGGCCGTCCAGCGAAAATAATGAATGAGAAAACGCTCCGCTCGCTGCGCAGCATGTTCAACAACAAGGATTCGGTAAGTCAACGGGAAGCAGCCCGAAAGTTCCATTGTTCGAAGTCACTCATCTGCAAGACGCTAAAGAAAGAAGGAATAGTGTGTAGAAAGAAAACCAGATCCCCAGAGTACACAGATGAGCAGATTCAAACCGTGAAATCCCAATGCCGCTGGATGACTCGGAATTACGGCGGAAAATCTTTCGTTCTGGACGACGAAAGCTACTTTCCTCTTTCGAAGTCTCAGATACCGGGAAACGACCGATTCTACACTAAGGACAAATCTACTACTCCTCCAAAAGTAATGTATAAGTTCAAGCACAAATTTGAATCGAAGGTTATGTTATACATAGTAATATCCGATAAGGGTATTTCGAAGCCGTGGTTCAAACCAAGCGGTTTGGCCATCAACCAGGAGGTGTACCAAAGAGAGTGTTTGCAGAAAATACTCATCCCATTTCTTAAACAACATCACTCGGATGGCAAATACGTGTTTTGGCCGGACAAGGCATCATCGCACTACGCAAAAAAAACGCTAACGTTTTTGGAGAGCCAAAATATACCATATGTCCCAAAAGACCGGAATCCGACAAATTGGCCACAGTGCCGTCCTATCAAGGATTTCTTCGGTCTTTTGAGCTCCATGGTATACAAGGATAATTGGAAGGCCAAGAACACCAAGCAGCTTACCAACAGGATCAAAAGCTGCATCCGAAAAATCGATGTGGCTGCCGTCCAACGGTCATGTTCCAGCATAACGACTAAGCTGCGCCGCACGGCGGACCACGGACCATATGACAATATTCACTAAACTTAGTTTGAAGATTTAAGTTGACCCTTTTAATAAAATAAATCAGTTTGAACAAAACTTCACTGGTATTTTTTTCCTGACCCATTCTTTTCGTTCTCATTATTTAGTGGACACCCGTTATTCAATCAAATGGACGCTTACTTTAACCACATTCACAATAATGCTGGGCCAATGAGCGATAAAATAGGATTTCAAGACCCTAAAAACGTCCAAAAGCGCTCCATTGCTCTGATAAAAAAGCAGTTTCCAAATGTGCCCGAAAAACTTGTACAAACGTATATAAATAAACGCATCAATGTGCGGGTAAGGCACATGAGAAAACGTCTGGAAGAGAAAAAAATTCACAAGCATAAGTTCGAGCCAAAGAAACGAAAAAGGAAGGAGAGTTTTGGGGAAAATTATTCTAAACATCAGAAGGAGAGAAATACTGCTATTAATAAGAATGAACGAAAATTAAAACATGTAATTAATTAAAAGGTACATGTTATGAGCTAAACTGAACTATATTTTCTATATGATTTTATTTTTCATTCTATTTTTCAGTTCCGATGAACATCGATCCCCGACGATACAAAAACTTTTTTGTTTCTATAGTCCGAAAACACTTTTTCGCTCCTTTTATTTGTAATAAATTCATCTAGATGAAACATAATTTGTATTTTTACAATAACCTTCCCAAGATGACTGAAGAGCGAAACATATCTAAAAGGTAAGTAAAGCACTTTATCGTACAGGGCAATATGCGTATCTTTTCTTAACTACGTTTGACTTGGGAGACGAGAGTTGCCATTCGAGCTTCTTATTTTTCTTTTTAAAGCCCTGTTCCTTACTATCCCACGGTTGCTATCGATGATGGAAAATTGGCTCTATATTGCTACTCGATAGTGAAGTCCCAGCGTTTGAAGATTTATGAGGCAGAAATTCAATTAACTCAGCTAAACTCACTATAACTGACCCATATAATCTGGAAGAAAGCGTCTGATCAATGGATGGCATTTGATTATGATTATTTCCACAATACAGCATTTATAATGAACGTTTAAACCGATTTTGTTTATCTAAATCTATGCACGCCCCATAGAAAGATGAATAGTATTACGTCATCACTCGTCGGCGCAGCAATGTTGACATTATTTTTGCTTCCAATACAAGCAAGCAGTGCGTTGGGCCAGACCTTATATAGACGTCATTGACTTAGTATTGCATCACACTTATGTTATGCTGACTAAGCCTTTTTGATTTCCTGGTTTTAACGCCAGTTGAACGTTAGTGAGGATGTAAGTGTGGATGTAAGTAAGTGCGCGGTGGGACAATTTAACTCAATTTTGAATTGTTTTTGACTCACTTTCGTCAAAAGTGGAGTCACTCATATATGAGTAAATGTAACTAGGATTGGCAAGTCGACATATCTAAGACACCGACTTAAATAAGATCGATGTTTTAGATATGTCGACTTGTCAATTCTAGTCACATTTACTCATATATGAGTGACTCTACTTTTGACGAAAGTGAGTCAAAAATGATTCAACATTTAGTTAAATTGTCCCGCCGTGTGAGGATAGAAAGAGAAAGAGAGAGAGAGCGTAGGTTAATTTTTAGGTTTAAGTTTAAGTATGGTTTTTCAATAAAAGAGTCAGATTATATTTTATTTCGGAAGGAATGATGACATCCATCCGCGGTAGTAAAAGAAAAGCCCCGCTGCACGGAAACTCTTCGAAACTAAGAAGAAAGTAAATGGTACCGATGATTTCAAGAAAAGATGGAGAGTCGTCACGGCAGGGCGTATCTGAGGATACCGTATGGAACCTGATGGCGGGTGTACCACAGAAAATTCGAGAATTTTACAGAAAGAAGGTTTAACATCCTTATCAACTGTTTCTAATGTAGATATAACTCTATTTTTGTAAAATAAACAATCGGTTTTGTTGAATTATGTGTACATATTTTTGCTCCTCTTATTTTGGCGTCCAAAATTTAACGTGGACAGACTTTAGATTAATTGGTGGAGGAAAATAGGAGTAGGGAACGACCATTGTAGGTACTGGATAATATAACACACCAAACTTATGCTAACATTGGGAAATATAGTTTTTAGTGTTCGAGAATTGGACACTGCGTGTTTCTTTTGTCTGCGCTGAAAATAATTCCTGAAATCTCCCTTCCCTTAACAAGAAGCGTAATGATATATGTTCTTTTTTCTTTGCTTTACGTAATTTTCAAACGAATAAAAAATACAGTTTTTCAAGCAACACAATTTGAAAGAAACGTGTAATTTTACGCGTTATCTAATGGATATATATGGATAGCTAGATGTGGTATGAATTCGAAGTGTATTTCATGTAAATTCAACTCAGATATCGCCTTAATCAAGTCTGTCGTACGAAAGATTGCTAACTACTTGCAATTGACCGAGGGGAAATTTCACGCGTCCATAAAAGTTCATCATTTTTCTCTGTGCAGTTTGGAACACTGTTCATTGCATAAACTCGATTTAGATTCGGAAACTCATAAAGCCAGCTATGATCTTGATTCGTAGCTCTCTATATCGGTTGTACTATCGGCCGTTTGGCTGCATAATCCAATCCACTCACAATCACCCATCTCAATACAGCAGCTCATAAATCCGCGGCCGACTATGTTCGGCGATTGCTTCGCTAATCAACCAACTAATTCTATCCATCCGCATGTATGCCTGCATCAATTTAATAACGTTATCTGGCTTTTATTGTGAATCAATTATTAACACACTATATCAACCCACTCAGCCGGGTTCAGCGAATTATCCGAACCTACTATACTACACAATTGCCGCCCGCGCCGCCCCTCGCTGCCGTAATAAGAGGAAAACGAAGAAAACAAACATCTCCGCGCACAACTGAAATGCCGCCGCCGATCCGCCAAAAGCCACTCACCAACACACACCCACAGAGAGGGATTCAAATGCGATCCACAACACAAGAGCCAGAGAAAAATCACAGCCTAATGTAAACATGCTAGTTTTGCCAAATCATCTTCTGTCAATAATACTTAAGCAATTTTGAACAAGATGTTCGAGACCCGACGAAGCGATCAATGATTATTTTCCATTTTACCCCGCTCCACTCCCTCGACCCACTCGCTTTAATCGTCCCGACCTGACATGACTCGGTCGTATTCTAACCTCAATACACATCGGCGACGACCAGTGCAGCAAACATCGGTGCGAAAATGAGCGATCTTTTCGATTATATTGTTACACACAGCCGCCACCATCGCCACCGCGTCGCGTCATTGTCGTCGTCGGTTGACTTCAGTAGATCTGCTCAAATGGCCCCGCGAGATTGATCCGTAGAAGAAAAGCGCTTTGTCCACTTTGGTGCAATTATTGGCAATGCACTGGTCGAAATCTCTTAAGGGAGCTTTTGGGATTTTCACTTCTAATTCAACTGAAGTGCAATTCGAATAAAAACTTTTTCTCAGTGTACATACACAGAAAAAAGAAGAATTTTTCTTCATTCAATTGCAAGCCAAAGTAAGCGAGAACAACGAAATTGTTTGCAATCTTTGAACCTACATGTTTTAGGCAATATATCACCTAAATGTTCATGAAAACTCGCATGAACTTCTGTCAAATTTAGGAACTAAGCAGAAAATTACAAGACTTTTTCAAACTGTGTTAATGCTGCAACAAAGAAGGCGATGATATTTTAGATCTAATCAAGCAGGCTACCACCGTTCGTCGAGTAAATGGAACCGACTTCGGGGTAAGCGCCTGCCTCACCGAAGCTCGGGATCCTTTGGGGAGACCACCGAAACTTTTAAGAGAAATATCGGAGAGAGGGAAAAAATATCAAAAGACAGACGATTCCGCCCATCCGGTTAGATGGTCTTCAATCTAAAGGGGTGGGAGGTAACATTATTTAACGTGAATCAATTTCTTCATCAAATACATATATGAACCGCGCCGGCTTCTTTAATCCGTGCGGAGGTTCAGAATGACCTATGACGAGCTAAATTGTAGACCTGTCGGTCGGTCGTTGCCGCCTGGCACCGGCGGCAGTCAGTGGCTAATTGCCTCCGTTTGGGTTCAGCATCGCTTATACGTATTTTTTGCCTTGCTTCTGAATGAGATTTCATCGCCCAGCTCCAACCCGACCTCGACGCTTTCCAACCTAATGGACGGCCTGACGAGAATGCGATCGACGCTGATCGGTCCGCGAGCGGCTCAGGTCAGGAAGACTCCGTTATTGTGGGGATGATGCCTCGTGCGAAAGACGGACATGGACAATGACTTCTTTGGGCGCTGTGATCGGTGCTCAGTTGTAGATAAATGTGTTGTGTGTGTGTGTGTGTGTGTATCACTCATCAGCTAATGATTGTGAATAGCTGTTGAAAGCTTTCCTCGATTTCTTCTTGTGGAACATCATGGATAATGGATCGCCCAGGAGTGGATTCCTACATTGTAGTTCATTGTGATGGATGTGGTTAGTTTTCGATGGATCTCGTGCTAAGGCCGAAATGTGACTTTTTAAATCATATGAGAATTCCACAAGATTATCGTGGTCATATTGGATCTCGGGAACCAAATTGGTTTCATCCATGCATGTTTCAGGTAACACGAGGCCGCGGTCAATTTGAATAAGAAACCTCGATGCGACACCAAATATTATATGAGTAATAAAATAAAAGTAGATTGGTGGTCAAACTGACCGTCCGGGAAAATTTTCGTTGTTGATGGAATAGTAATCGAAACCTCCGTAAATGTCTAGAAGCTGGATATTACAAGGGATCAGAAAGTTAACAAAAAAGAACTCTGTAAGAAGGGTCAGATTACACAATGGGTAGAATCATATAGGTTTGAAATGTATTTGTGTCTCGTCCGGGTGTAACATTTGGTGTAACGCGTGATTTTCGCGTGACAGGTAGGAGAATGTCGAATAAATACAATTCACTTGTAATTAAAGCCTGTCCACGTTAAATTTTGGACACCAAACTGATGGCAAAAAAATTACACATAATCAAAACAAAACCGATTGTTTATTTCACAATAATATGAGTTATTTCTAAGGTCTGTATCCACATTAATCCGGACACCTTCAAATCATTGTAACTTTTGAAATATTGCACGTAGGAATGAAAAATTTCACTGTGGTATAGCTGAGAGTCTATGATGAAAAAGACTATGATTGATGTTTACATTTCATGTTTAGTATTCAAGATGGCGACGAAAGAAAAACAAGTGCGCGAGCGAATCTTGTACGGGCGTACGGCAAATCCTGACTTGTCAATACGGGACCTTGCAAAAACATTGGATTTGCCTAAATCCACTGTTCACGATATGCTCAAATCATTTTCAGAACGATTGACGGTGGAGAGGAAACCGAGAAGTGACAAAAACATTGGACGCGCTGATCCTGTCATGGACCGAAAGGTGAAAAGGATATTAACGAAAAACCCAAATCTCTCCATTCGAACGGTGGCTCGTAAAATAGGGATGTCGCCTGGTTTTGTCCAAAAATCAAAACAACGTTTGGGATTTAAGTCGTATAAAGTAGAAACAGTTCCAAATCGCAACGACAAACAGAACTTGGCAACAAAATCACGGGCTCGACGTTTGTACTGCGAATATTTGACGAAGTTTTCATGCGTTGTTATGGACGATGAAACTTATGTCCTGGAGGATTTCAAGCAGCTTTCAGGGCTGGTGTTTTATTCTGCTATGACCAGAAATGCTATAGCTGAGCATTTCAGAACGAAGAAGGCATCGAAATTTCCCAAAAAAATACCTTGTGTGGCAAGCAAGTTGCACAAAAAGAGTAAATCTTTCGTCACTACAGGCACAATCAACAAGGAATCTATCAGAAAGAGTGTCTGCAGAAGCGATTGCTACCCTTCATCAAAAGTCACAAAGAAAAACCTTTGTTCTGGCCCGATTTGGCATCATGCCACTATGCTAAAACTGTGATGGAGTGGTACCAAGCAAATCAAGTGAACATTGTACCAAAAATCTCAAACCCGCCAAATTGCCCAGAGCTACGACCAATCGAGAGATATTGGGCTCTGATGAAGCGGAAGCTTTCTGGAAAGAAGCAAGGAATCAAAGACATCAAACACTTCCAGCAAATTTGGACAAAGACGGCTTCTACGATTTCTGAAGAGTCTGTACAAACCCTTATGGACGGAGTTTCGAAAGTTCGAAAATTTTATGCAAATACCGAATAACTATGTTTTGTCTTCAGGAATTGTCAAAACACATCCCATGAATCTGAAATAAACAACTACGACGCAAATATAATGCGAAATTTATGTTTTATTCATGTTTTGAGGTGTCCGGATTATTGCGGATACAGACCTTACATTAGAAACAGTTGATTAAGATTGTTCCAATAGGAACCCAATTTTTGTAGCAGCCAACAAGTTTTATTGGCGACGCTGCATGCCGATCACTGTGAGTACCGCCGTTATACGAAAAAGGAGAACGAGTGGGAGATAGAAGAAAAAGTAAACAAACGATGGATGTAGTAGTAGTGGTAGGAAAACTGGTAAACATAAGCAAAATTCGCCATCGCATTATTGTAGAAGAATTGAAAAATAAAACACAAATCAGTTTCGCTGTGAAGATTAATTTAATAGTTTATATCGGAAATTTACGGTCGATTAGGAGAATTAAAATCGTTCCAAATCTGATTGCAAGTCCTGTTCAGTTAATTGTTTCAGGTACGAGAAAAGGTCTCCCAGTATTGTTTATCCGGTTGGGCCTAGACTCGCAACACATACAATCTTTGAAGAAAACACCCGAAGTTAGGGTAGTTGGACCGAACTTGGACATTAGGCGAACCAGATAAATCCTTAGCAAAGTCGAATTATAGTAAAAGGTGTTTGAAGAAAGGAAGTTAAGGAGGTCTTAATAGTGGGCAAGTAAACCACTTAATTTTTGAGTTTGTTCCAATTAGAACCCAATTTTTGTAGCAGCCAACAAGTTTTATTGGCGACAGCCTCGGAATCGGAAGTCATTTTGTGGACGAACTTCTCAAAAGTTAAGTGACGAAAAGTGTCGCTTGTGAGAAGTTCGTCCACAAAATGACTTCCGATTCCGAGGCCGTCGCCAATAAAACTTGATGGCTGCTACAAAAATTGGGTTCCTATTGGAACAAAGATGTTAATCTTTCTTTCTGTAAAATTCTCGAAACTTTTGTGGTACACCCTCCATCAGGTTCCGTACGGTATCCTCAGATACGCCTGCCACGTCGATCTCCATCTTCTTTTGAAATTATCGGTACCATTTGCTTTCTTCTTAGTTTCGAAGAGTTTCCGCTTAACTAGAGCCTAGTACTTCTCTATTGGTCGATGTTCTGGACCTCTTGTACGTTATACAGTGTGTCTCACAATAGGTGTCACATTTTTTCAGTCTTGGTTTATTTCAGCTGGATAATTTTAACAGCGGAATTGATTATACCCGTTTTGAGTGTATTCTTTTGATAGCTTATCGCTGAAGATAAATAAGCGATTCCGTTTGTTTATATTTATCAGCTATCATGGAAGCCATGCGGGAGCAAGTTTTAAAATTACATTGGCAAAAGCTAAGACCGTGTCAGATATTCAATAGCCTTAAGCAGTTCGGAGTGAGTAAGCGTTTTGTTTTTCGTATCTTGAAACGGTTCAAGGAAACTGGAAATGTCCATATTCAACACAAAGCCTGTACGAAGAAAAAGATCAAATGTATGAGGGAGCGAATAAGACGTAACCCGGCCGTATCTGGCCGTAAATTGAGCAAACAATTTCAAATGTCCCCTGTTTCAATGAACAGGCTCCTCAGACATGATCTAGAATGCAAGCCGTACAAGAAACAACGGGTTGACGGAGCGTCAAAAGCAAGCCAGGGTCCAAAGAAGCAGAAATCTTTTGGTTCGGCACGGTGACTGCGAGATTTTATTTTCGGATGAAAAGCTCTTCCTCCTTTAGGACAGTCATAAACAACCAAATGATCGTGTGTATGGCAAAAGTCTTGCCAATATTCCAAGAGATAAACTAGCTGTAGAACGCTCTCAGAATGTATCGAAAATCATGGTATGGGGCGCCGTTTCACGAAAAGGAAAACTTTCTCTTTTTTTTCATAGAACCTAACGTAAAAATCAACACTGAATATTACATCGAGCAGGTTTTGAAGAATCATCTGCTTCCTCATGCTTCCACGCTTTATGGGAATACACCATATGGTTTCCAACAGGACTCAGCTCCAGCTCACAAGGCAAAGAAGATACAAGCGTGGTGCGCGTAAAATTTGCCCGATTTCATCACAAGCGAAGAATGGCCTGCATCTTCACCGGATCTCAACCCACTTGACTCATTTGTTTGGGGTTATATGCTTCAACATATAGGCCCTACAAAAGGGCTTACTTTCGATCGATTCAGGAAAAATTTGGATGATTTGGATAATCCCATTTTGTTTTAGTGACACCTATTGCAGGGCTGGTAGCAGGGCACTTTTTAGTGACTTGGTCACTATTTTGAGTCTAGTCACTAAAAAGTCACTATTTGCATCCAAATGTCACTAAAGTCACTATTTTCAGGAAAATGGTCACTAAAGTCACTATTTTCGCACCGCCGATTGTAAAAAGTTTAAAAAATCACTTGTACCTATTGTTCAATAGTCAACCAAATTAAGCGTTCTGGATACACTTTATAAAAGTCGCAAAATATACACCAAAAAACTAGATGCCCTGGCGAACGCTGTCCCGCCTCTACCTCAATTGAACTTGTCAAATGCAGAGCGCTGGTCGGTCACAGCACTCTATATTAGCTTGAATGCGACGCACGTGGTCCCATATTACATCATCTTATCATCTTTTATTATTTTTCAATTTTCCAGGTATTTCATAATATTTTTTCATATTTCCATACATATAAACCCAGTGAACCCCACGACGAATCGAACGGGATAGGAGTAAAACACTTTAAACGTTTAGTCAATATGCAATATGTTTATCAAAAGAATCAAGTCGTTTTTGATTTACACTCACTTTTTTTCAAAAATATTTTGTTAGATTCAGTTTTTTCAAAAGCGGACTACTCGTTTGGTGTCCAAATTGTCGAGAAAAGTGGGGAAGAATTGTAAATCAGATAAAGGACGTATTTTCGGTTACTCGCTTAGTAATTCTGAATCTAGATTTGATTGTTCGTATCCCGACAGTGAAGTGAACTCAATTCGATCATAAGTGAAATCGAGATACAGTGCAATTCGACCAGTTAATAAAAGCGTTATGATTTCAAAGTTCAATTAAAACTCGTATATTGAAATTTTATACTTTTTTAATGAAATTTCCGAGACAAATATTCTTAGTTTATGATACAGTAGATTCAAAAAAAAAATCATAATTCATCAATTATTTAAGTTTTTTTCTGACTTTGATTTACTGCTGTTAAAACGCATGTTTCTTGGCAAAGTTGTAAAACTTGTTTGGTAAAATTTGATCTAATTTTTTTGATAAAGTTTATGAGCTATTGATAAGCATACTGATCTATTTCAATGTTATTTTCTAGGGATTATTCTAGAGGGAAGAACCACTCATACATCTAATGTACGCTGATCTGGAAAGGTTGGTGCGAACCATCGTCGGTCGAGTTTGTAAGCCCAATGTGTGGCCCGCGAATACTTCACTTTCAGAGGACATTTTGGACAATATTTAGAACTTGCTACCAGCGGAAAAAGTTTATGTTAGGGAGGTAGCAATGGCAGAGCTGGTCAAATTAAAGGAGATCGACAAACTCTTCTTTTTCATTAATGCAAATAAGCATAACGTTGCTGCTGGTAAGCACTTTATCAAAAATTACAAAGAACAGTCCCATTACGTTGTTCGAAATGATGACGTAGAACTGCGATACCAAATGTAAGCCATTTAGATGGTACAACTCAGTGTTCTTTGAATAGACCCTTTCAGGCCTAATTTATACAAGCAATTTGGTGAATTCTGATTGATTTGGTGCTCAATAACATTAAATGATTGAAAAAAGCAATGCATTATGGTTCAGGATTAAGATAACCAAATATTATCCAAGAAGCTGTTGTAATTGAAGAATTCAGACGTGATTTTGGGTATGACAGTATTTATTTTTTTGTGGCTTCATTCTGACAAGTTCTCTTTCACTACCCGTTCTTATATTTTCAGACATTCTTCTCTTTTCAGAGAGCGATTAATGGCGCTATAACCATAAGCCATAGGTAGCTAGGACTATAGCTAATGCTGAAGTCCGAACCGTTTGAAGAGAAATGGAGCATCACTTAACCTTCTTAGACTAGATGCTCCCAACGACCTTTTTTGAATAAATTTTTGTTCTGAACACCAAACAGGGCATTCTGTTCAACTATTCTCTCCGACTATTCATTTCCATTTTCCTTTGATATCTACTGAAGGCTACGTGGGTTCCCCGTGTCTTCTTAAGGTTGATACCAAATCCTTCCTATCACCAACGATTGCATGGACGTGGCCAGGTGAGCAATCGAGGAGTGTCTTCGTGGAGATTATTGTGTGAAAAAACGTATCAGTAACTGGTCTCGTTTCATGGTGGCATGCAATGTCTTCAACGAATTATTCCTCATCGTAGTTCCATCCACGAGGTGTGCAAACGTCAATGCCAATGCTAATGCTAATAACATTAAATGATTGAAAAAATTAGGAAATATATTTTTGAGATGTGCTGGGTCGTTCGAACTGCCCAAGAGTTCAGAACTTAAGATCTACAGTTGTAACAGTAGCTTTATCCGCTATTCATTGTTATGATATGTACATTGAAACATATTCAGTGAATGTCCTGGAAGACCAACTGACATTATGAGATAATATTGGGATTTTCTACGTCAAACAAACTAACTTAACTTTGTATAGCCCATAAAGCTATTGTTACAATTGTAGACCTTAAGTTTTGAAGGGCAGTTTGAATGACCTGAAACTAACAAGGTTATCCTATGATGTATGTGGACGTTTCATAAAATTCATTGAATATTTTCGAATATTTATCGTAGCTTTGCAAAGCCCAAAAGGCTACGGTTACTACCGTATGTCTTAAGTTCGGAACTCAAGGTCAGTTTTTATGAACCTGGACATCCCGAGATAATCTGATAATAACTGGTGAGTTTACAGAAGCTTCACTGAATGTGTTTGAATGCATATCGTCACCTTTCATAGATTATAAAGCTAACTTTACGACTATAGATCCTAAATTCGGAACTCAAGGGCAGTTTTGATGACCTATAACATCCCAAGATATCTCGTTATATCGGTTGACCTTTCAAAAGACTCACTTAATTCAGTTAAATACATATTGTTACTTTGTTTAGTCCAAACAGCTGTAGATTTTAAGCTACAATTCGAGACTTAAAATCTTCAGCTGTAGTTTTTAGGTTTGAAATTCCAGAAAAGTTTGGATAACCTAGAACATTCGAAGATTATCTGATAATGTCTGTTCCAAAATATTCAATGAATATGTTTCAATACACATCGTAGCTTTGCACAGCCCAGGAAGCTTTTGTTACAACTGTAGGTCCAATGTTCTGATCTCAAGGATAGTTTGGATGCCCTAGAACATTTCATATTCGATTATGATGTTTTTTAAATTTAAGAATATTAATTGAAAATGTTTGAATATTTATTGTAGCTTTGTATTGACTAAAATGTACTGTTACAACTGTAAATATTAAGTTCTGAACGCCAAGACAGTTTGGATTACCTAGAGGATCTCAAATTTATAAAATAATGACTGTTGACCTTCCAAAAGATTCATTGAATATATTTGAATAAATGTGGTCACCATAGATAGCTCAAAGAACTACTGTTACAACTGTAGATCTTATGTTTTGAACTTAAGGACAGCTTTGAGTACCTAGAATATCCCAAGATTGTCACATTATGTATGTTGGCCTTCCACACTATTCAATCAATATGGTTAAATATATATCGTCCCTTTGCACACTCCAAACACCTACTGTTACTGTAGATCTTATGTTCTAAACTCAAGGACAGTTGGGATGACCTAGATCATCTCCGTTTATGTCATAGTGTTTTTTTACGTTCGAAAATATTCACTGAATATGGTTGAATACGTAGCGTAACTTTGTTTAGCCCAAAGAACTTTAGTTACTTCTGTAGATTTTAAGTTCTGAACTCAAGGACAAAAAGTTGTCAAATAATGACTTTTGACCTTCCGAAAGGTTCATTCAATATGTTTGAATACATATCGTAACCTGATATAGCCCTAAAAGCTACTGTTACAACTGTAGATATGAAGTTTTGAACTCAAGTACATTTTGGATGACCTACAACTTCCCAGAAAGATACAAAAATATTTAACGTTTATCAACGAGAATTTAAGAATACGTATGCATACGTACAATATTCTAAAACAACGGTGTACACTATTAATAAGGCATTACTTTTTTTCTTCCTGAACTTCTTCATATTCAGGATGTTCTAGGTCGTCAATTGGCCTTAAACTCATATGTTTTTTTTTTAATATTTTCCAGATAGAAAAAGTGATGGAAAATAAACTTGCCGAAAAAAGTGCACACTTTTATTCAGTCTGTGTGATTGTATACAGCCATTATCCTCTTGGGGTCATATATGACCACTTTGGCCTGAAGGAGTTAATATACTTTTTAAGGCAAGATTTAACATTTATGAAAGTATGTGGCCCGAAATCAACAATGTTCTGTATTGAAATTGATGCGTAGAAATACTTCCTATCGCTTGGTGTTGATTTTTTTCTAAATCTTTTGAGAATTGACTGAGATACTCAAATCCTGACCACTTTTCGTGACGGTCGCAATGCGATTTTTTAATGAATTGTACCCCAGTATAGATAACGAAGACGTATGTCAAAAGTCTGGTTTGCAGAACTCGTTTATAAAATATTGCCAATGCCTCAACCCACCAGCCGTTGCATCCAGTGAAAGCTCCAATTATATTGTGAAAATCGCCAAGTTACTTCAGTTGATTCAGGTCAACTATGATCTTCTGATTGACGAATGGAACTTGTTAAAATGCTAGGTGCTGACCTAGAGTACAGAGTACAGAATTTAGGAGTATTGGAACCAGTTGTTTACTAAGAAAACGGCTGTAGGTGAGCCTAAATACCCTCAGGTGATTAAGGTAGTGAAGTCAAGTAATTCTAGCACAGGCCATGGTGGAAGGCGTTTCAACCGTACGTATAGACCCGTCTCCGCAAAAACGAGCTGTGTGGAGGTCGTTGAGAAAAAAAGACACTTGATTACATGCTTCTTTACAAAAAAAAAAAACCCAAAAAGTGATACTGCGCCGCAGTAGTATTCATTCTTTCAAACGGGGGTGATCACTTAGTTCATTTTTACTGTACTTATACAACAAATGTACAAATGTATATGTATAAAAGATTAAAAAAATACTAAAATTTGGGAGTCACTATTTGGTCACTATTTGGTCACTATTTTTATTATTTTAGTCACTAAAGTCACCATTATTTATTCCATACATCCGCTACCAGCCCTGCTATTGGAGAGTGGGTGGAAGGGACGGGGGGGGGGACTGATAAAGGTAGAACGGTTTTGTAGAAGCGTACACATCCTTATTGATTGTGCCGGTAGTGACGAAACTTTTAGATTTTCGACCACAACTACATATGGCCTGCCAAAATTTGGACACCTTCTTGGTCCGAAAGTGCTAAACAATGGCGTTCCTTTGCATTGCGGTATAAAAAGCCAGACCCGGAGGCTTTTTAAAGTATTCGAATACGTATGTTTTGTCGTCCATTATGATACAAGAAAATGTTTGAAAAAAATTGGTGTGATGCTCCTTAGCAAGACTTTTTGCAATGAAATTTTTCATGTCATCACGGTTGGGCATCATTTTCACTTTGTACGCCTTCAGTCTTTGGCTCTGCTTCACTTTTTGTACGTATGATTTTGACTTCCCAACTTTGTGAGCCACATTTTGCACAGAAAGATTGGGATTTTTCTCAATAATGACTACCACCTGCTTGTCTTGTCACGACGAGAAATATTCTCTCATGAAATTTTGTAAAAAATGTCCTTTCTGAATAGATTGTCATAAATTTTGGACCATCGTCAAGCAGAATCTAAAGAGAGGGGGTTTCTTCTGCAGGAAAGAAAGGAGGAAGACTATTTTATACTATTTGAATTTGAGCATGACTATGAGCATGATTGACCGCCCACGGATGCTGCTCCGTTATTGTCAGATCAGCTGTATTTACACAAAGAACCAACAGATGATGTTGGGGACTAACATATATCCTCAATGTGTAAAATCTGGTAAACCATTATAAAGCAATACCGGCGCCGGCCGTGCCCGAATGCTGATCAAGTAGGGAATAAGAAGGAACTCGCTTTGAAGGAAGCCGAGAAATCTTTTGCACTTCCACGAGAAATCACTGGGATGTTGAACAGTTGGGAAAAGGTATATTAGCAGCAAGGTTCGTTTTGGTTAACGATACACTGAAAGTATGTAACTATCACTATTCGCCAAAAGCATGGGACCGCTCCTTCAAGCAACAGAACATCTAACGCCAGCTGTCCCGCACCCCGAATAGGCCGGCACACATATACGGCCCTCTTCCTATTGTTCGGGGGCTCTGAATCGCACTTTACTGCCCGAAAATAAAATAACACTTTTCGAACACTTCTTCGTCCTCTAGCCTCGTATTGGACCACTGAGTGAAAAATCTCCCTCGGTATCCCTGCTTCACCAGGGTAGAGATCCTTCTATTCTACGGCTTTCACTTACGGCGAACACTTGCGATCACTTCTTCACCAATCTGCATTTTGAACGACCGATTTTCTAACGCAAGGGAACGTCCATTAATTATGTCACGCAAAAAGTGACGTTTTAACGGGTGTCCACTAAATAATGAGAACGAAAAGAATGGGTCAGGAAAAAAATACCAGTGAAGTTTTGTTCAAACTGATTTATTTTATTAAAAGGGTCAACTTAAATCTTCAAACTAAGTTTAATGAATATTGTCATATGGTCCGTGGTCCGCCGTGCGGCGCAGCTTAGTCGTTATGCTGGAACATGACCGTTGGACGGCAGCCACATCGATTTTTCGGATGCAGCTTTTGATCCTGTTGGTAAGTTGCTTGGTGTTCTTGGCCTTCCAATTATCCTTGTATACCATGGAGCTCAAAAGACCGAAGAAATCCTCGATAGGACGGCACTGTGGCAAATTTGTCGGATTCCGGTCTTTTGGGACATATGGTATATTTTGGCTCTCCAAAAACGTTAGCGTTTTTTTTGCGTAGTGCGATGATGCCTTGTCCGGCCAAAACACGTATTTGCCATCCGAGTGATGTTGTTTAAGAAATGGGATGAGTATTTTTCTGCAAACACTCTCTTTGGTACACCTCCTGTTGATGGCCAAACCGCTTGGTTTGAACCACGGCTTCGAAATATCCTTATCGGATATTACGATGTATAACATAACCTTCGATTCAAATTTGTGCTTGAACTTATACATTACTTTTGGAGGAGTAGTAGATTTGTCCTTAGTGTAGAATCGGTCGTTTCCCGGTATCTGAGACTTCGAAAGAGGAAAGTAGCTTTCGTCGTCCAGAACGAAAGATTTTCCGCCGTAATTCCGAGTCATCCAGCGGCATTGGGATTTCACGGTTTGAATCTGCTCATCTGTGTACTCTGGGGATCTGGTTTTCTTTCTACACACTATTCCTTCTTTCTTTAGCGTCTTGCAGATGAGTGACTTCGAACAATGGAACTTTCGGGCTGCTTCCCGTTGACTTACCGAATCCTTGTTGTTGAACATGCTGCGCAGCGAGCGGAGCGTTTTCTCATTCATTATTTTTCGCTGGACGACCGCAACCTTTCTTCCGGGTTACTCTCATGCATGCCAGGATATGGTATACGGTGGATACCGGAAATTTTTCACGACAAAAATGGTCCACCGTGTATTTTTTTCCACGATCTTCGTTCGCTTGAAAGAATTGTACAACGCGCGCGCGCAGTTCTTCCTGTTTCGACGGCATGCTGAACACGACTGAACATGTTAGAGTGAAATAAGAGTGTATGAAAATTTTCTGGAGAGTGCAACGATTCATTCATCTAAAGTGACATTTCTATGCGGCCGTTTTTGTTCTGATGGAAAAGTATTGAAATCATTCTCATTTTTTAGTGGACACCCGTTATAACCTCCCCCCCCTCCCCTTGTCACGTTTTTTGTATGGACCTTCAAAAATTTCTGTATGCATTGTCACGTTTAATTCGTTAAAAAAGCATGAAACCTCAAAATAAGAATCCCTTTCGAAGGTCAGGGGAGTCAGGGGCATAATTAGCAAGCTTAATACTAAGCCATACATCTGGTTGAATACAAATATTGGTGAATTTTAAACGTTATTGTTTGGTTCTTATTCGAATCATAAACTAACGGATGAGTCGTTGATTAGATGGCTGTTACATAAATTTTATTTTAATTTTTTAAATTTCAGTTTAGGGGATTTATTGGGTTTTTGATGTTGTTTCTGTGGTTCCTGGGCCCTTTTTCGCGCTATCCGAACCTCCGACACCAACATCCTATTTTTTCCTTTTTGTTTTTTTTTTTTTTATTGGTCTTGATTATTGTTGTTGTTTTTAATAATAATATATTTTTTTTAATTAGTTGTAAGTTGTGTTTGGTTCTTACCACAAACCAAAAATAATATTTTTTTTTTTTGTTTTACATAAATAAATATGTTTGTTTTTTTTTTTTTTTATTTTGTATTGTTGTGTGGTCTATTGGTGATGTAATATAACAGAGAAAAATATTTGTATTGTTATTGTGATGTGAAAATATGTGATTTTGTATTTTTTTTTTATGGGCGACGCGGGGGGGATATTTGTATAATATATGTTTATTTGTGGTGTTTTTTGTTGGGTATTTTGGCGGTTTTGGATACCAGAGTATAAGGCGATTATTGTATTTTTTTTTGTTGTGGTGTGTGTGTACACTGTTTTAAAAAAACATGTAATTTTCTGCGTTTCTAATGCACATAAAAGGAACGCTAGATTTGTCAGAAATTAATGGGATATTCCATGTACATTTAAGCCAGATAACGCCTGAATCTAGTCTGTTGTATGAAAGATTGTCAACATTGTTGAATGGCGCATGAAAGATTGCAAACAATTTCGTTGTCTACGCTTCCTTTGGCTTAAAATTAAACGAGGGGAAATTTTACGCGCCCGTTAAAATTCATTATTTTTTTCTGTGTATGATGTATGCCGGTGTTGAATTAGAGCTTGTTCAAACAAATTTGGAGAAGCTATTCAGCAATTCTAGAAGAAACAGCTGAATAGCTTCTCCAAATTTGCTTGAACAAGCTCTAATTCAACATTGATGTTTGTTGGGTGATGTATGATGTATGATATGTACTACCACCCATTGTAGCACGGAAACTAAGTCCGACAGCAATGGGCTCTCCTCTCTGTTAGACTTGATCAAGCTTTAATAACCACTGATTATCCTAATCATGCCATTGTATGAAGGGCCAAAAAGAAGTTGGGTGGATCGATATGCAACATCACTTATACGTATCCACAGGGATATAAAGAATCTCCTTCCAACAACAAGATTGAACAATTGGTCAAAAGAGCGAGCTATCTCACATGAGGATGCCCCAATGGGCGGGGAGAATGAGCCCGCCCTCTATTCACAAACTGTTAGCAATGGGGAGTTGGCATTCTCACTCTCCCCATCCAGAGTGCTTCAATCGGGTGCCCTGATGGTCCCTCCCATTCCCATGAAATATTTATATGATAGTGTATATATTTATGTAAATGAAAAATACTACAAGCCTTCGTATCTATAATATATGATCTTCATTCGGTTGATCCTGAAATGCAAGAAATGTTGTAAAATGTTAAAGTGTAGAGTTCTGTGGTTCCGCGCTTAAGCACGTTTTCGTTCGTTTTCAGCGATAGTAGCAATTCACCAAACTCTTGATTTGAGGTATCCTGAAAAAGTTTGTTAAATCTATTGAAATTTTACAAGACTAACATTTATTAATTCAATTTATTGTTGGATGGAAATAATACGATGTTGTAAAGAAATACTACATAATGTACATATAACAATTAAATGCCGCTATTTGCTTCTTCCGCTGCGATCTTAGATGGTTGAAACTCTAAAATAGCGAAAATTCCAACGTGCTATAATGAAATAAAGTTGATCACCTGACAGCCTAGCAAAATAGCAAAGAAAATTTAAGCAAACAATAATGCGAGATAAATTTCATATGAGTATGATTACTGCTCAAAAATGGAAACTCAATAAATCCAAAACGATAAATTTTTTTTTTCAAATAAACGAAAGAAATTCTTTGAATATTTTTTTTTCCTACTGGGCCCATAAATTATTTTTTTTTTTTGTAAAAAAAAAAAATGTAGTATCAAAAACAATTTTTGTTTTGGTTTTTTTTGTTGTAGAAGTTTTTTTTTTTTTTTTGTATTTTTTTTCATATTTTTTTTTCTATATATTGTCTGTCCCGTGGAGGCGTGGGGTGGGAGGTGGTGGGGTGTGGAGGTATGCTGCGTGGCGGCGCGGCGGCTCCCCTCCTCTTTTTTCTTCTCTCTATTTTTTTTTGTGTATATTTTTTTTTTTTTTTTTGTTTGTTTTTATTTTAAATTTTTTTTTTTCCTGTTTTTTTTTTTTTTTTTTTTTTGAGGGGTATATATATCAACGAAAGGGGGGAGAGAACACAGCCAACCCCCCCCCTTCTCCCAGGGTTGCGATTTCTCTCGGGAGAATCACCCGGGTGCACATTTCTATCTCTCTTTGGTGAATCTCACTCAGTCTCTATGGAGATTTTTTCCTGACAGCACAGTAGAGATTGTTTGACACAGCACGGGAGAGCGAGAGAATTGACAGTTCACTGCCTGAGCGTTCATACACTCACTGCGGTGTGAACGACGAAGAGTGAAAGAGCAAAAAAGGACTACACCGCACTGACGTGAGTGAAACCTTGATTCAAACATGAAGAAAAAATGGCTGGAAAACGGGAACAAGAGAATACCGTCCGAAGTTTTTTACGACGGTACAGAGAAACTAGATCTCAATTGTATGCTGTGTGGAGCAGATTCAAAATCCTTCAAAGTGAACACGGTATTTAACTTGAAGCGGCATCTCACCAATAAGCATCCAGAAAAAGCAGCAGAATACGATTTGGTCCCGGAAAAAAATTCGACATCGCAGTGCGCTACTGCTTCTCGAAGAAACAAAGTGACAGTTAGTTACAACCGGAATGAGTACATAACGTCAATGGTCCAGAGGGTTACACAATTTAATTTGCCACTAAACTTTTTTTCGAAAAAATGTGTGCGGAACATTCTTCACCCAATCGAACAAAGCCTTAATTTTCTGGAGGAATCCGAGCAGAAAACAAGAAAATTCATTGTGGAGCTTATGCGTGGGCGAATTATTTGTCTCAAAGCAGATATTGCGTCCAGAAAAGGCAGAATAATTCTGGGTATTACTGCCCAGTTAATTTTGAATGGAAAAATCACAATCGTTACTCTTGCCATGATTGAACGATTTGAACGGAATACCGCAGAAAACATAGTAAACGAAGTATTAAATGTTTTGAAAAACTTTGAGGTCAACATTCGTCAAGTATATTCAATCACTACAGATAACGGCAGCAACTTTATCAAATCTGCTAAAATGTTGCAGAAGAAGGTTACAGAGCTGTGTGAGCCTGCTGATGACGACGAAGATGAAGAAAACACTGATGACAATGATGTACAGTTGGACCTAGATGAGCTTGAGAACAATTATATGGAATGGTGAGTTACAAAATCAAGAAATTAAAATAAAATATTCAGAATTACTAGTCGCTCCAGCTTCCAAGGAAAAGAAAGTGAATGAAAGCTGTTTTTCCTTTGCTTTCCAAACAAGAATATAAATATGTACACAAACAAATACAAAGCTAATAAAAAACTAAACTAACCATCGGATTCGGAAGTATGACTGGGATTCTCAAAACCAGCATCAATTGGGCTAGGTTTAGTAACGTTATGTGTAATGTCGGAAGATTTGCCGACAAATTCTTCTCCGGAACTTATTTCTGTATGAAATTCAGCATCACTTGACGTTGAACTAAAACCACTATTCCAAGGGTTTTCGAATGTTCAAGTTAAGGGATCAACAGGAATCACTTTTTTAGCCCGTTCACGCCAAACTGCCGCTTTTCTTCTTTTAGTAAGACGCGGCATTTTTTACTTCGTTAATCAAAACTTTTATCAGTCTCGCAAACTCGGGCAAACAGTTACTGACAACACTGCGCTCTGCAAAGCTACGCGCAGCTGAGTGTGAATTAGAAAAAAGCAAAACACGTCATTTTGAGACCGGGTGCACAATTTTTGCACCATTCTCGTTAATTTAACAGTTTTTTCGCCCACTGTTGTCAAGAGCGCGATGATAATTGATCTATAAGTGAAAGTAAATAGTGTTCAGGTGGCTACGGGAAGTGGAAATACAGTTTATTGTGAAAAATTAATAAGCGGATCCTGGATTTAAAAAGGTAAACAATGACGACGAAAAATTACCTGCTCTGTGGCAATGAGCACCAGTTGATCGATTCAGATTGTTTTTGGTGAATTAAAAAGTGTAAATTGATTGAATATGTTGTTCTGCTGTCCTATTAGTAGTGTCGTGATGATTCATTGCAGGTAAGTGGATTAATTTAGAATATTTTGTTGAACAAACCTAAAGTGTGGATGAGGAAGCCATCGCTCCTGCCATGAGGGGACTCCATCCAGTTTGTCCTTAAGTAGATGAATCTTCTCTTGAAATTCGTGAAGATTTCAAAACGTTGATTTTGGTGTCTGAAAATACCTTCAAATACACCGTATGGACAAACCAGCAAAGAACATAATCGCTTCATAGTTATTCTAAAAGGATCTTAATCTAACCCTATTAAAATCGAAACTGTATCCGTTTGTTGTGCAGTTGTAACGAAACACCAGCAACGAATGAGAGAAACCCGGAGGAAATCTCCATCCCCGTCGATTAGCTCCTATTCATTTCAAATTAGCTCAACTATGAATCGCCTGTTATTGCTGATCCAAATCACCAAGCTCGTCATCTGTCCAAATTTATGAGCTCACCTACCAATCGCATCATTCACTCCTTTACTCGCCTCAAACATAATGCGTGTTCTTCCGCAGTTCAGAGCAGCCGGTGCGAAACCCGAACGGAAGTGTGAAGCGTGCATTACACAGATGGTGGCAAACCGAAATCCGAAAGAGATTTAGATCCTCGCCGCTAGATAGTCTTTCGGTGCCTAACCTACAGCGAGAAAACCAGCAACCGCCAAGCTCTGAATAGCAGTGGCAAATCCTCTTATCACCTTCTGCTAAAGTACGATTTGATTCCAATCTCGGAGGATTGTTTCAAATTATGCACTCACCTAGTACTGGAAAAGGCTCATCATTGCCCGCGATCAACTCATCATTCTAATTTGAAGAGATCCTCTTGAGTGATAAGCACCACTCGAACTCTACCATGTTCTCACTCACTGCAAAACAACCACCCATAAAGTGGTACAATTAGGCTTGGTCGGTCGGTCGGGTGTCAACAGCCAGCCACTTCCCTGCTCAAGTGGGAGAAACATACTGCCACGCCACGGCGACATAACGGTAGCAATGGATTATCTCGACTTCAACTGCAGCGCGACGAAAACTGATGAGGGGAGATTAGCATCTTGCTCGTTGCTCATCGTCGGCCGTACGTTGACGGACGCAAACATAAATCATAGAAGGCTGGGCACACTTCTGTCCAAGAGAGCCTGCTGTGGTAAATTTCAACAAAATGTGGTCCATCATCAGTAAAAGTTATGGCAAAACGCAACCCGTGCCTGCTGGCATAGTGCATCTTCTCCTATGTTCATTTCACGCTTGAAATCGTAATCATCATCGGCACTTGCCGGCTCACCGAAAGGATGCTTTGAATAATTTATGATCTCACACTCTTCTCACATACACGGTGTGTCATAATCACCATTCCCTCCCGTCGATGAATGGAAAGGAGTAGATTGAGGCCAACGACGGCCGCACGGCTGAAGGATGATGGAAGGAACTCCTTTTTCGGAATTGTGTGCAAAATGCGACGACCACTCAATTAGTTTGTTAATGAAATATTGTAACGAATCACATTTAATGGAAACCATCATCATTCATCCATCACTAAGGAACTACGTGTGAGAAGTCGTGAGCCGTGCTGGTGCTTTTACAGAGACGGAGGCAGTTGCTTCAAAACACACATTGATGCTCATATCGCTGCTGCGTGTCTAGCTCGAATGTTACCAGTGGCTTTTGAAAAAGATATATTTTGAAATGGTTTTTAACCATTACTATTATTCTCAACTAAGAGTGGAACAACACAAGAAAACTTTTTGGAGAACTTTTCGTAGTGTTAACAAATAAACTGAATAATCATTGGAAATCTTTTACACTGCCAATTGTTGAAACAAAATTATTTGTTAAAAATAGTTTGTTTCTAAGTTTCTATAACTGTAAAAAATTAAAATTGCATTTTATGATTTGTTGGGATGAGAAATAAGTAAAAGGATAAATTTTATTTTTTTAAATAAAGGGTGTCCACAGTTAAATTGCATCACTTTAAACTCGTCCTCAAAACCAAGTCGCTCAACCGGTTGTCATGAAATATTCAGGGAATAAAATACAATGTACAATCTTGGTTTAAGTATTTTTATTTCACTGTATTTCTTTTCCAAATCCAAAAGTCCGTACTACGCAAAAGATTTTGTACAACGCTTGAACCGACATTTTTTTCCGCTTTCAACCATGACCTCAACATTTCCTGTTCTGTAGTGACAACTTTAGTATACTTACGAAGTTCGTGCTTCATTGTAGCCCAATATTTTTCAATTGGCCGCAACTCGGGAGAGTTTGGGGATTAAGATCCTTCGGCATGAAATTGTAGGAACGTTGTGTGTTTTGAGAAACGGAAGCAGTCGTTTTTTTAGGCATTCATTCATGTATTCTTGACCATTTACAGATGAAGTTGTCACGAATGGCTTGCTCCGTTTACCACACGAACAAATCCCCTGCCAGATCATGAATTTCTTGTGGAACTTTGACACTTGCGGTTTCCTGAGAGACTCTGGAACATCGAACTTGTCTTTCGCAGACAAATACTGGTTGCCGGAAATCTGTTTAAAGTCCGCTTTTACGTGTGTTTCATCGTCCATGATGTACAGCTTACGCGCACGTGATTTAGCTGTCCTATTCTGTTTTTCATTGCGGTTTGGAGCTTTCTGAACTTTGAATGAACGGAGCCCGGCTCGTTTCTTAGCTTTCTGCACGAAACTTTTGGTCAAGTGCAGCTTTTTCGCGACATCCCGAACGGAACAGTTGGGTTTGCGTTTAAAGGCAGCCACCACTCACTTGTGATCCTTCACACAGTACGGAACACTTTTTCTACCACTCACCTTCTTCCGATCGACAGTTAAACGTTCCTCGAAACGTTTTATGACACGAGACACTGTAGACTGGTGAATTTTCAACATCTTTCCGATGGCTCGGTGCGAAAGAAGTGGGTTGTCGAGGTGCGTGTGCAAAATGTTCTCGCGTACTTGCTGTTCCTTCGACTCCATTTTCGAAACTACGACACATTTCACAATGAAACTCACGCGGTGTTAACAATACACGCTGAGGTCATTTCACCCGAAATTTCGTTGAAATCAATGCAAAGGGTGAAATGTTACAGCTTATTGAAAGTGATGCAATTTAACTGTGGACACCCTTTAGAGACCGTTTAAATTTTCAAGCTGTGTTTGAAATTGCGCAAAGACTTAATGTATGCCACGAAGGGAAAGCTGAAACTATTTCGGCCACCACTGGCAGCCAATTGACAAGAATTTGGAACGGTTTGTTAGATATATTCCAATCAAACAAACTCTTAAGCTGGGAAAATCAAATAGGTCGTCCTAGATAGGACTGATTTTCAATGATCCATGTTTGATCAATCTTCTTTGGACCTCTCTTATTGTCCATACACATCTTAAGTAATATTGTACGACAATTCATTAGCCAGCAATACTAACGTCATATTTGCAACAGTTGTATTTAATAACTGGTAACTCTAAAATCCGGATCTTTTTCATCGTGCCATCAGCAGGAAGCTGGGAATGGTACATTCTACGGTGTCTCGTGTTTTAAATCGGTACCACGAAGGTTTGACCATCGATGGGAAAGAAAAAAGTCGCAAAAATGGATCTCCGTATAGTGTTAAGGATCACAAGCGGGTAGTTCAAGCTTTCAAGAGGAATCCCAACAGTTCAGTTAGAGATGTGGCGAAGAAACTGAATCTAACCAAAACTTTCGTGCAAGATGCGAAAAAACGTGAAGGACTACACACGTACAAAGTCCAAAAGGCGCCTAATCGCGATGAATGGCAGAATACGGTAGGTAAAACACGTGCACGGAAGCTCTACACCCAGATGTTGACGAAACCACATTGCCACGTTATGGATGATGAGACGTATGTAAAAGCAGAACTCCGGCAGCTTCCGGGGCTCCAGTTTTTCACTGCTCATCATAAATTCGATGTCTCTGAGGACGTTAGGAAGTAGAAGATGTCAAAGTTTGCCAAAAATATATGATTTGGCAAGCAATTTGCTCGTGTGGAATGCGGTGCACCCCATTCGTGACAACTGGAACGGTCAATGGGCAGGTATACCTAATGGAGTGCCTCCAAAAGCGTCTACTTCCTTTTCTGAGGTCACACGATGGTCCTACGATTTTCTGGCCGGATTTAGCCTCGTGCCATTACTCGAAAGAGGTTTTGGAGTGGTACAAGGCTAAGGAGGTCAATTTCACGCCAAAGCATCTCAACCCCCCGAACGCACTGGAACTGCGGCCAATTGAAAAGTACTGGGCCATCATAAAGCAGGCACTTCGGAAGCATCCTAAGGAAGTGAAATCGGAGGAAGATATGAAGAAAAAATGGATTGCCACGCAAAAAAAAGTTGGTCCAAATGTTGTACAGGACTTTATGAGTAGTGTAACGAAGAGGGCTCGTGCATTTTGATATGGAACTGAAATTGAATAAAACAAACATGGGAAAATATTCATAACATGTTTTAGTTTACTCCCTGAAAGTTTAAAGATGATTGGTTGTACGGGAGAATTTTGCCGAATATTTGTGTTTGTCGCAATTTGATTCCGTACACCCTTTAGTTAATACATTTTCTGCACACATTAGCAATGATGATGGTGGCGGCTGGCTATTACCGTTCAAACCACTCGACGTATGATGACTGCCAATCCGATGAAGATCGGCGATAGAGGCATCAGCTTCCTGGTTAATGGATGCTCGCCAATGCACCCTCCAGGGTGCTTGTCACCGCCAGCTGCCAATTCAAAACTGGCCCATTGCCACTCCGCACAGCTTCGTAACCACTGACCGATGTATCGTTCATTGCTGCATATGAGACCTCCCTAACTTACATTTGAAGTCTGTGATAGGAAAAATACTGTTATTAAGACATATTTTTATAGGACATAACCTAATATTTGCGTTATTTTAAATAGTTTTGACGTAGACTACGTCTTACGGCAAGGGTAGGGTGTCAAATGAAAATCTAAAATATTGCGACCGTCACGAAAAACCGTACGTTTTG
The DNA here is from genome assembly GCA_024533555.2 of Aedes koreicus. NCBI lineage: Eukaryota > Metazoa > Arthropoda > Insecta > Diptera > Culicidae > Aedes > Aedes koreicus. The sequence continues at coordinate 102,995 of JAHHFK020004426.1, forward strand.
TACACGAATATCTCAAATAATCCACGATAGATTTACATGATTTCTTCTTCAATCGGTCGGAAATTTTACCGCGCTCCAATTCAATTGTCAAACATTATTCTCAAACAATAGTAAACTATTGAAAATAACGCAAATGTAAGGTGATGTCCTATAATGTCATTTTGCAGAGTAAATTTACCAAATTTCCTATCACAGTTTTCAAATCGAAGCAAGGAACGTCTTGCATCATCTTCTTCTTCTTTGTATTAGAGAGGGACTTTAACCAATCATGTCATTCGTCTCTCCATGTACGTCTCGCATGCAGCTGAGACCGGTATAAAAGGCACACTTAGGAAAAATTTGCCTCATTCGTTTGGCAGCATTGAAGCTGTGCGGAGCTGGTCGCAGGTAGCTGGTCGCAGGCAGCTGGTCGCAGGCAGTTGGTCGCAGCTGCTGCATTCGTCCGGCAGCGGAGCTGGTCGCAGAGGCAGCTGGTAGTCGCGTAGCAGATGGTGGTCGCGTAGCAGCTGGTGGTGGTAAGTACCAAGGCTCTCCCAAACAGCGATCGTCGCGATGAGGTAAAATGGCGGATTATGGGGGCGGACAATCGCGTCGGTTTGTGCAAGCCGCCATCTTACCTCACCATGGCGATTGTTTCGCCGCGACTTCGAAAACGCTGCTGTTTGGGGGAAAGCGTCCTTGGAGGCGAGCAGCAGTAGGTGGAAATAATCTGTCCTTTTGAGGACAATAAATTAAAATAAAAGAGTTGTTTATTCAAGAACTAATCTTAAATTTAGTTCGGTGCTTGATTACCCAGCTGGTTGGCGCAATTCATAAATTAATAATCTGTCCTTTTGAGGACAACCAATTTTATTAAAAGAGTTGTTTTTACAAGAATTAAACTTTTATTTCGTTTGGTTTGTGCGCCTAAGATCATGGTGCCGATTCGTTCGCCGCAACTGCAAAAACGCCTCCATGGAGGGCGAACCATCGGGAAAATTTTACCCAGCTGGTTGGCGCAACCCACCAATAAATAATCAGTCCTTTTGAGGACAACCAATCCAGGTCAGAGAGTTGTTTATATAAGAATTAAATTCATATTTCGTTCGGTTTGTGCGCCATTTAATCTAGTGCCGATTTGTTCGTCACGACTGCAAAAACGCTACTGTTTGCGGGAGAGCCTCCATGGAAGGCGAGCAGGACAATTCTCCGTCGGTGAAACAATTTTCCTAGCTGGTTGGCGCAACCCGCGATGAATCAATAAATCAATTCAATTTCTAATTTAAGAGAGTTATTTGAATAAGAGTTAATCTTACATTTCGGTCGATTGGCAGTCATATTGGATTATGCCAAGTCGTTACTAGGCAACTAGGTTCTTTGATTTATTTTTTCCGAAAAATCCTACCAGATACAAATCCATCTTTGCTACTTTCAATTTAATATTCTCAGCTTGAGAGTTTGTTTGATTAGGATTTTCGTTTCAAATTGTCGATTTGCAGCCAGTGGTATTAGCAAAACTTGTTTTCCCTTCGTCGCATACCTTAAACCACACAAATTTCCTATCACGGACACTATTTTCGATGTCGAACATGATATTCCGAACCAACATTCTCTGTAAATTCCAATTAGTAGTGTGTTATAAACAGTTGTTCTGTTGTGTTAACGATTCGCGTTGGATAGATTCCTACCTCTAGGAAGAAAAACTGTTTGAGAAACATAGTGAAAGTGAGAATGCATAACCGATTTGATCCAGAACGCTTGCGCAGATTCAGGAATCGCATAAAGAGCGAACATACGGAAAATCCTCCGAAACGACCATGCACCGATGCCGAGCGAGCTCGTAGTTATCGGGCGACATTGAAAGCAGCAAGAGGTAATGCGTTGCCAACAACTAGTTGGGACGCTGGAGAAGGTCCTTCAACTCGAGGTAGGAAATTGATATTTATTAAATTTAAATCAATTTGACAAAGTGCATGTCATCGTAGCAATTGAATATCGCTCTATGTTATCGCTCCCTGTCTTAATAAATTTCAACATACACAGTATTAGTATTAATTGTATTCTGGTGATGACATGCGCCGCGTGCTTTTACATCATACGAACATACACATTATATCGATACAAATAATGCGCTGAACATGTTTTAATGCGTGATTATTTTCTCAGGTGTTTATTTTATATTTATAAGAATTTATTATATATTTACCAACCTTTTCTCCCATACCCATTGCAAAGAATAATGATGTTTTATAAAACTCAATCTCTTTTTTCTGCGAGATCTAATATATTTATTTATATTTCGATTTCCTTAACGTTTTAGCCATAATGGAATCACTAATTTACCTGATATTCACATAGAAACATGAATAATAATTTCACAAGAAAACCATGGACCATATTTTAGGTACGCATTTAACCTTATATTCTCAATTGTGGCCTTATGTATTCAGCACATAGTAAAATGTAGAATATAAAAGTTTTCAATGGAAAAGTAAGAGTGAGCGGTTGTGTATTTTTCGAAGGGCTTATTCATACCAACACCTATATAACTAAATGAATATAGTGGGAATTTTAATGTTTTGAAATGGAATGGCCGATTGATCACATGAGAAAGTCATTTAGATGTTATAAAGTAGCTTTATATTCCGTATAGTATACCGAATACAGCCACCAAAGAGTTATAAAGAGTGTACGAGAGAATTTTCCCACATACTGACTTCATAAAACCAAACGGCCCTTTTCAGGGCCACCAAACAATATCTCAAGAGCGTACAATAGAATTTTCTTACATACTGGCTTCAAAACGCTGGTCTAATGTCCCATAAGAGCCGCACCCGTCATATTGTGACTTAAACTGCTTCTATCGGTAAGGGTAAGCGACCGGCATGAATAATTGAAACCCTTTTAACGCTAATAATAGCCACACAGAATTTCCCTGACATAATAATGCATCACTTGGTTTAACGTAGTCTGCGTCAACCGGTCGTGTCTTGTACACAACCCCACTGATTTTTTAGTTGAAAATAAATAATTTTAAATATTTTCAATGTTGAAAATAAATAATTCAATATTCAATCAACGTAAAAATATTTCCGATCGTTTGGTGCAGACATTTTGAAATTTTTTGTAGAAACGAAAGATATATTAACGATCAAAACCAGGCAAGTTTTCGTGACGGTCGTTATTCGATTTTTTTTTTCAAATTGTTCTCCAGTATAGAAAACAAAGACGTAGTCCTTCGGCAAAATGTGAGCTGGCAAAAGCGACTATATGCCTTAGTTCTCGGTGTATTTAGCTTGTTCTAGAATTTATAACATCCGTGCAAGGATCCGGGTATAGATTTTTTTCCGTGATATCAAAGTAAAAATATATCTGTGTTCAAAAGTTGTTCCAGAATCGATCGTAGTTGATCTATGCTTTTATTGAGTTTGCGCTAGGTCATCTTAAGTTAGAGATGAATTGTGATAAAATGAACACCACCGAAGATGCCTTTGAATAATGAGAAAAAAGTTGTAAGGTTACATACTCAAACGAACACTCTTATAATGTTTTTAACTCACCTTTCAAGGACCGAACATACGCCTGCATGAAAAAGGACACGACAAGTTCATACGAAACCGAATACAACGACCAGCATCAGGCAAATCCAAGCCAGTTCATCTATTATATAGTGTACAGATCATTTTTAAACGGGACTTAAAGGGTGTTCCGATTAAAATTTGGTCATACAGTAATGTGTGTGAGTCGATCAAAGTTTTTATTAATAAGTCAAATTCTTTTTCTTTTTCAAGTTCAGTTAATACAATAGAAATATTCAGCAAAGCTTCCTTTTCACCGAATGGGAATTGTCGGGTCTTTCGTTTAACACCTGCCATAAGATTGTGTACAGTCTCCTTGTCCACTTTATTCGCCTCAGAACGCCAGTTTGCCTTGAACTGTTTCTCGCTCACAACAGCTTTTTGAGTCTTCTTAAGGTTCCGCTTGACGATGGCCCAATATTGTTCGATTGGGCGGAGCTCTGGCGTGTTGGGATGGTTCTTGTCCTTGGGCACCACTTGAACGTTGTTGGCAGCAAACCACTCCATGGCCTTTTTTCCGTAATGGCAGAATGCCAATCCGGCCAAAATAGAACGGAACAACTGAGGCGCTTCAGGAAAGGCAATAGACGTTTTTGTAGGCACTCGCCCAGATAAATTTCCTGGTTGACGGTTCCGGTCACGTTGCTCTTCATGCCACAGGTACAGATGGCCTGCCACACCAGATATTTCATCGCGAACTTTGACAGTGTAAATATCTGCCACCTTTTCCCGTCCGGTTGCCGTATAAAATTCCTGTCAACTCTTTTTGTCGTCGCTGTGGCCTCCGGCTTTCGATTTCCCCCCGATCCAGCTTTCCTGGCTGTCAACAAACGTTCACCGAACACTTTTAATACGTTGGTAACAGTTGATTTAGCCACATTCAACAATTTTGCCAACTTGGTGTGAGATTAGTTTGGATTTTCGCCATGCACGTGCAAAATTTCGATGCGTTGCTTCTCTTCCTTCGACGACATTTTGATAACTGAAGTGTTAATCTCAAAATCAAAATAGCGGCATGATGCTACATGCACACATCAGCAAAAATTTTTAATGCACGATGAAAGGAAATGAGTCAAGTTTAAGTGGACCAAATTTTGAGCGGAACACCTTTTAGTATCTTTGTTTTTGTTTTGGTTTGCTGTGTTATTTTGACAGAATATTTGAGGGTGTATTCGTGTGAGTCACGTTATTAGGGGCGAATCATTAAGCTTGGGACCGAGCTTGGGACAGATGCGCTAGTACTTCCTCATTTTACTATCAGCAGACCGATTTATTCCGCAGTAGTTGAGACATTATAATTCAATTTAAAGTTACTCAATTCCGCGTAATTTATGATTTTCTTAACTTAATAGGCAACATGATTTCACTGGTTAAATTGGACAGATTATCTCCATGATCTTCGAATGATCTAAATTTGACTAAATTGAACCGATGAAAATAATGCAGCCTAGATGTACATGACATGAAATTAATATATACGATCGATTTTCATTCTGATTGCTTGAAACCTTCATCAAACTTCAATTAGGCCAGAGTGAATTGACGATTCATCAGCAAATATTAACCTGCGGCATCGAAGTATCAAAAAATCGTTCGACTATAATTCGATCTCCGGTTCAACGGCTCCAACCTGCGAATGTCACGTCTTCTTCCAAATCGCCATCACCGCGCTCGCAGAACTCCATCAGTCAGACTCAAACTCCCTTTCGTTCGCTCCGATTCTTCGGAAAACAAAACCAACAATCAATGAAATTTGCACCCTCTTCTGCTCCATCGGCCATTTAGTTTTGGGACGATTTCCTGTCGTTTGGGTTATTGTTCGATGCCAGGAATTAGAATCACTTTCGATTCACCCAGCCCCGACTGGATCCCATCAACAAACAGCAACGACTCTTGGCGATCGATGCAGCCCGGCCGAACGGTGGTGAGCAATCAAAAGCAGAAAAAATAATCTGAAACGAGTCACGGAAAAAGATTTTATTATTGCTCGCAATTTATTCGCCAATTTCTGTTACGGAGTAGGTACTCCTCACGCGCAAAACTACGAGAATTATGATGTTTTTCTACTCGGCGATGATTGCTCGGTCGACGCTCAGGCACTGCACATCCGCCACTTCATCCGGACGGAGAGACGCGCAAAAAGTCGAAAAATTATCTTTTATTAATAGCATTTTGTTGGACGTTTCATTCCCCCTGACAAGAACGTACTCTGGCTGCACCGACCCGACCGACGATGACGATGACGACGAATGGCGAGGGTAGTCATTTGAAACTAAAAACAATTCCAGTTCGGAACTTAAAGTCATTATTATGTGAATTTTCAAACGAAAAACGATTATTCATATTTATCCCGGTACGTGACTTTTAGGACCGCTGCCAAGTCTGCTCGGTCTGACCTCGGTGCGTTCGTCGGTTCGGAGTTTCAGCTCCAGATCGTTGCCTGGGCGTTTACTGGCGATTTTCGCGATGGTGGCGGGACTGGGCTGGGTTTGTAGGGTTTGTTACGTGAACGGCGTGAGATCTTTGCGATGCTTTGGCAGAAAAATGAATTTTTAATGCAACTTGGTTGAATTTCATGGAGGATTTATTGTACAAAACATTTGCAACCAGTACAGGGTGTCTCACAATAGGTGTCATAGCATTTATTTTTCATTTGAAAGATACATGTTATAGAAATAAACCATATTAATTCAATTCGCCTTTTTCCTTGATAATTTTGTGCAAACGCTTTGTAAACCCATCGCAGCTGCCACGCTCGATTTCCTGAGAAATTTGGTCCCAAATATTAACCAAATGTTTCTTGAATCGATCTATAGTAAGCCCATTCGTAGGGCTTATATGTTGAAGCATAGAACCACAAACAAAGTAGTCAAGTGGGTTGAGATCTGATGAAGATGCAGGCCATTCTTCGCTTGTGATGAAATCGGGCAAATTTTACGCGACCACGCTTGTATCTTCTTTGCCTTGTGAGCTGGAGCTGAGTCCTGTTGGAAACAATATGGTGTATTCCCATACAGCGTTGAAGCATGAGGAAGCAGATGGTTGTTCAAAAAATGCTCGATGTAATATTCAGTGTTGATTTTTACATTAGGTTCTATGAAAAGAAGAGGATGTTTTCCTTTTCGTGAAACGGTGCCCCATACCATGATTTTCGGTATTCTGATAGTGTTCTACAGCTAGTTTATCTCCTGGAATATTGACAAGACTTTTGCCATACACACGATCATTTGGTTGATTATGACTGTCCTGAAGGAGGAAGAGCTTTTCATCCGAAAATAAAATCTCGCAGTCACCGTGCCGAACCAAAAGATGTCTGCTTCTTTGGACCCTGGCTTGCTTTTGACGCTCCATCAACCCGTGAATCCGTTGTTTCTTGTACGGCTTGCATTCCAGATCATGTCTGAGGAGCCTGTTCATTGAAGCAGGGGACATTTGAAATTGTTTGCTCAATTTACGGCCAGATATGGCCGGATTACGTCTTATTCGCTCCCTCACACATTTGATCTTTTTCTTCGTTCTGGCAGTTCGTCTGGCACCTGTTTGTGTTGAATATGGACATTTACAGTTTCCTTGAACCGTTTCAAGGTACGAGAAACAAAACGCTTACTCACTCCGAACTGCTTAAGGCTATTGAATATCTGACACGGTCTAAGCTTTTGCAAATGTAATTTTAAAACTTGCTCCCGTATGGCTTCCATGGTAGCTGATAAATATAAACAAACTGAACCGCCTATTCATCTTCAGCAATAAGCTGTCAAAAGTATACACTCAAAACGGGTATAATCAATTCCGCTGTTAACATTACCCAGCTGAAATAAACCAAGACTTAAAAAAGGTGACACCTATTGCGAGACACACTGTACATGAGTACCGAGAAATGAATCATTGAAGATCTTTGAACGGTCTATCTGAGAAAAATACATGCGTGTTTTCAGAAACAAAATTATTCATAAATCGCTGAAAACAACTCAGGAAAATATATAGAATAGCTGTTTGACAATAGAAAAAATCTAACTCTTTTAATAAATTCATTTGACACCAATAGCATAGCATAGCATAGCATGGAACACATGCACAAAGCGTGGGGGGAGTCACCGAGATGAGCCTATCCACTTCCACTCAACATTTTGCCAAAATTGTAAAGTGTCGCACACTCTTTGCGCACCTGGCCACGTCCTGACAACTGTTTGAGAAATTGATAATTGTCTTGACATCTATTGCCGAAAGTGCTGGAAACAGGGCTGGCAAATGTCATTTTCAATGAAAAATGACCTACGATTTTTACCGAACTTCGTCTGAAAATCTCATCGAGCGAGAAAACGATGATGGAGATTTTCTTCTAAACCTCATAGAATTTTTCGTCATGACAACACGTGACAGTGTTTTAGTCATCGCTATTACAAGCACATTTATTGATTTAATTGTAAGTTTCATAACAAAACTTGAAATAAAACGTCCACTCTGTCGATAAAATACACGGTGTTCAATAAGTTCGGATACACTTTCAAAATTTGTTAAAAAAATGAAAACATGTTTTTTTATTTTTTGGTTTTGTTATTGAAAGCTATGTTTACAGGGAACGTTTACAACATTTCTTGGAGGCCCCCTTTTTCGGTGACGCGGCGCGGGGGGGGGGAGACGGACGGGGGGGGGGGGTGGCGGTATGGGGGTGTGAAAATGCCAGGGTGGGTGGTGGTGCTGGGAAAAAAGAAAGACAAAAGGGGAGGGGGGGGGAGGGGGGGAGCGGGAGGTCGGTGTGGCGGAGGGAGGCCGGCCGACTTGTGCAGTGGGGGGGGGGGCGGGGGGAGGGGGGGGGGGAGGGGGGGGGACGGGGGCCATAACCTTTTCATAGTTGGTGTGTAGTGGGGGGGTTGTTATGGGTAGGGCGGGAGCCGCCCCCAACCCGCGGGGGGGGGGGGGGGGAGGTGGGTGGGGGGGGGGCCCCCAGGGGGTGTTGGGTGGGGGGGGGGGGGGGGGGAAAAACGCCGCGGCCGGGGGGAGCTGGGCGCGGTGTGGGGGGGCGGGACGTTAGTTTTGTGGGGCCGGGTCCTTGGTGGGTGGGGGGTGGGGGTGCGTGGAAAGGGGAGTTTGGCCGTTGTCGGGTTGGGGGGGGGGTTCGGGGCGCCCCCTCGTGGGGCGGGCGCGGGGGGGCGGCGGGGGGGGGTGGGGGGGGCGGGCGGGGTGGTGGGGTGGAGTATGCGCCGCTCCGCGGTTGAGAGGGGGGATGTCGCGGGGGCGCTCACCCTTAAAAAAAGTTTAATACCGGTCCCTTCCTTGCCCGGGCGAACAAAAAAAAACAATGTAAGTCCCGCCGCGGTGTGGGAGGGAAGGAAACGGGGAAACCAAACCATGTAGGTAGTGCGGCGCAATGTTGGGAATTATTATTTCGAACTTATTGAACACCGGGTATTATTGCTTGGCTAATTTAAAGTAGGCTACACACTTAGAAATTCTGAATTTTACACGAGTCGTAATTCATGTTTGTAAAAAGTCGGGGAACGTAGAATAAGATTTCGTGTAAAATTATGTCTCCTTAAACTGACACATACGCAAGTCGACAAAAGATGTGTTTGATTGAATTGATTTTCTCATCTCTTTCAACTCATTCTTGTGTGCTAAAGGACGCTTGCATGTGTCGGTCTCAGGAGACAGAAATTTAGATGACATTTTGGTAGTGTGTAGTTAGAAATTTGTAAAACAAAATCTCATGACTGCATGATGGTGTGAGAATGACAAGTAATCTCATGATAGTTCATTTCTTCTCACGACAGTTTTATGGCCTGTTTTTTCATTGACAGATGATGGCCGTGAGATTTACCAGCTCTGGCTGGGAACCCAAACGACTTTCATAGACGTGCAAGAGATAAAAAATTGGCGAGTTAAAAATTTTATTTGTGGAATGGTTATACCTATGTATACAATATTCCAATATGGTTATAAATAAAATAATATGTTGTAATAATTAATGATGATAGGCATATGATAATAATATTCAGCTTGGTGTCCCTTTTTAGCTCAATCATTGGCAGATAAAAGTGACTCTGGAATTTGAAGGTTATTTCGCAATTAAATGAAGTATTTTAATAATATCCAATGATCTAAATTAATAGTAACAAACCTTAAGATACAATGCAATAAAATATCCATACTAACTAGAATCAACATCCTTGAAACATTTATTTTTTAATAATAATTCCAATATGATTATAATGATATGATATGATGATAATGATGATATGATGAAAATAATACGATGCTGTAATGAAACACTAAATAATGTACAAATAATAATAAATGCAGCTATTTGTCTCGGTATTAGATGATTGAAACTCTGAAATGGTGAAAATATTCAAAGTGATATAATGAAAGAAAGTTAACCACCTGGCAGCCCAGCAAAATAGCAACGAAAATTTAAACATTGATTACTGCCCTCAAAAACGGAAGCTTAGTAAATCCACAGTAAAAAAAAAGGATATTTGAATTCTTCGATAACTTTTGTTGCCTACTGTGCCCATAAATGATTATGTTTGTCAGTGAAATAGAAAACAGAGGATCATAAACAATGTATGTTTTTGAATTATTAAATTTGAATGAAGAAGGAGATTTCTTTTAGTAGAATTTTTCGTATATAATCCATGCCAAAAAAAAACTTAAAAAATCAAATATTTAACGTGAATTAAGGGGGCTAAAACTTGCAACGATGCATAAATGCGGAGCCGAAAATTGCATAAAAAATATGTTTTAAAATAACAGATTGTGGTGCTATTGTAGATGAACTTGCATTAGCATAGCCACGAGGGAAACACAAAAGTTAAAATAATAATACAATACTAAGAAATTCCATGGATGATCTGAAATAATTTACCATATACACAACACTTGTGAGGACCATAGCTATGTTGCGAGGACGCACGCTCCTTCCCAGTTGTCGACTCACCATTTTGCAGCCCATTAATACATTTAATACCAATACTAATAATTAAAAACCAAAATTTAATTCTACAAAAATAACTTCAAATAAAAATTCACTCAAACTACAAAAATTGGGTTAATTCGTGTAGCTAGTGACTAATTTCCGTCGAAAGTGTATCTGTTTATGTTTACTTTCAAGTGCTGCTTCCAATCATTCTATTTGTTTTATTGCAAATTCGTCAAAATGTTCGCGAAAGAAGTGATCACCAGTTTGTTGCTCGCCCAGAAGAAGCCGAAAGAGATTGCCAAGGTGGTAGGGTGCCATTTTGCAACAGTTTACCGCATAAAAAAGTCCCTGCAGGATGGTCCTAAGCAGCGGAAGCCGGGAAGCGGACGTCCACGCTTTGCATGCACGCCGAACGTGATCAAATCGGTCCGTGCAAAAATTGCTCGCAACCCGGTGCGTTCCATAAGAAAACTTGCAAAGGAAGCCAATATTTCGGAGAAATCCACGCGGAAAATCAAGAGATTGCTTTCCTTGTTGAAGAAGGAAAAAATGATAATCCTGTTCTCCGACGAAAAGCTTTTCAGCATCGATGCTGTGGCCAACACCCGCACGGACTGGTTTATTTCACCGCAGAAAATGGAGAACGTTCCGGAAAAAGTGAAAATCAAAATTCAAACCAAACATCCGGCTGGTGTTATGATGTTTGGCTTGGTGGCGTCCAACGTTTTGAAAAGGGCGCCTGTTTTCATTGATGCTGGAGTTAAAATCAATACCGAAGTGTATATCGGTATTTTAAAGGACCAAGTGCTTCCCTGGGTGAAGGCCAACTTCTCCGAGGACCAAAACGTTGTCCTACAGCAGGATGGAGCGCCGTGTCACATGTCCAATCGAACCCGACAATGGTTGAACGAATGACATGAAGTTTTGGCCGAAGGATTTGTGGCCCCCTAGCAGTTCAGATCTTAATGCGTTGGATTATTCGATTTGGGCATATGTTGAAGCACAAGCCTGCAAAACATCACACCCTAGTGTGAAAACCCTGAAGTCAACCATAACACACACATGGCAGTCAATGTCGGAGGACCACGTCCGAAAGGCATGCTCTGGCTTCCAGCGTCGGCTCGATGATGTTATTGATAAAAATGGAGGACACATTGAATAAATTTGTTTAAAAGGATTTAATAATGATAACTGCACTCGAAAATTTTGATATTATTGCTTGAATTAGTTGAAAATGGGATTTGAAAGAAAAAGAACAAATTTTCGCATTATTTTCTACCGCACCCTGTATAGGTCGTACCCAAACAAGTTTGCGTAGGAATCCTAGGAAGTTCTGGCCTTTTGTCCGCTCAAAACGTAAAGAAGGTGGATTGCCAAGCTCTATGTATTTTGTGGACTATTCTGCTAATACAGCCTCTTCCAAATGCAAGCTTTTTGCCGAGCACTTTAAAAGTGCGTTCTCTCCTAGAATCGCCACACCGCAACACATCGATGCTGCCTTACGTGACACTCCGTCAGATAGATTTAACTTTTAAATGTTTGAGATTACTGCTGAACATGTTCGTGATGCTATTCGCAATTTAAAGCATTCTGCTTGTTCCGGACCTGACGGAATCCTGCCGACCTTGGTGAAAAACTCTTCGGACGGACTGGTGGAGCCTTTAGTCAAGCTGTTCAATCTTTCTTTGCAATATGGAACGTTCCCTGCTAGATGGAAAATCTCGAGTCTAACGCCGACTCACAAAAAGGGGCAAATGCAACATTGCCAATTACCGTGGAATAACGTTGTTAAGTGCCTGCTCTAAAATATTTTAGATAGTTGTGAAGAACGCACTCTTCGCATCCTGTAAGAATTACATATCTTGTGACCAGCATGGATTCTACCCGAAAAGATCTGTCGCAACTAATTTAACCCAGTTTGCTTCCCTGTGTATTCGCTCGATGGACGCTGGCCTGTAAGTGGATGCTGTGTATACAGACTTTAAAGCCGCCTTTGATCGTGTGAACCATGATGTTCTTCTTCATAAGCTAGAGAAAATTAGAGTATCTGCAGCCTTTGCTAGATAGTTCAAATCATATCTTACTGACAGATCTGTGTGCGTTAGGATTGGGACGTCGCAGTCCGAACCTTTTACTGCATGCTCTGGTGTGCCACAAGGAAGCAACCTTGGTCCGATATTGTTCTCACTCCTCATTAACGACGTTGCGACTATTCGGCCACCTGGTACGCGGCTCTTCTTTGCGGACGACGTGAAAATATTCATGATAATATCATGTCTCGAGGATTGCCAGAAGTTGCAGTATTTGCTGGATTTATTTGACGATTGGAGCAACCGAAACCTTTTAACTTTGTGTGTTGCTAAATGTAATACCATTACGTTTTGTAGAAAACTTCAGCCAATCAACTTTCGCTACAGTTTGTCTGATCAAACCCTCGAACGCGTCTGCAAAGTCAAAGATTTGGGCGTAATACTGGATGGCGGACTTACGTTTCGGTTGCATTACGAGGATGTAATTTCTAGGGTGAACAAGCACCTGGGGTTCACCTTCAAAATCGCCGACGGATTTCGAGACCCGATGTGCATGAAATCTCTGTACTGCACACTAGTGCGATCGATCCTGGAATCCGCTGTTGTTGTCTGGTGCCCGTAAAGCAGTATTTGGATCGACCGCATCGAGGCAGTTCAAAAAAGATTCGTTCGTCGGACCTTGGGGCGTCTTCCCTGGCGTGACGCGGTTAACTTGCCACCTGAATCGAACAAGGCGTTTTTATGCTCAAATATCTTTTGTGACAAAGGTGCTGACTAATGAAATCGATTCTCCTGCCATTCTCGCTTATCTCAGCCTGTATGCACCAGTAAGGCATCTCAGAAGACGTAACTTTCTTCATCTTGAGTCGAGAAATAGCCGCTATGGACAACATGATCCGGTAAGGTTTATATCGCCACGATTTAACGAGGTTGCTGAACAATTCGACTTCAACGAGCCTGCCAGCGCATTTCTGCATCGCCAAAGAAACGTGTTACGTAGAGTTTAAGTTTTAAGTTGTTTTAGTTATTTTTATTCATTAAGACCACAATTGGTCAGATGGATTTTTACAAACACACAAATATACAAATATAACGTTCTTAAATCTTTCGATACACGTTTGACAACAGCCAGGAAGGCTGGAAGCGGAACAAAAACGGATCTCAGGAACCACCAGAAGGACGCGAAGGTGAAGCAAATATTGCAGAAGAGACCAGATCTTTCGGTAGGTACTGTGGCTAGAAAAATAATACTGTTCCCAACTTTCGTGCATACTTTCCAGCACCGGCAAGGTATGAAGTCGTTCAGGGCGAAAACTGTACCGAACCGTAATGAATGAATGAAAAAATCAAAGAAAACCGAAAAACAGAATGTGACGGCTAAAACCCGGGCTTGCAAGTTGTATCGCGAATATTTGACGAAGTTTTCCTGCGTGATAATGGACGATGAAACTTATGTGCTGGAAGACTTTAAGCAGCTTTCCAGAATGTCTTATTATACTGCCATGCAACGGAACGGCGCACAGAGGGGCAAATCCTATAAAAGTACGGACAAAACCTCAAAAAAAAAAAAAAATTCAAGATACGGTTTGAACACCATAACCAATCGAAAGTACATACCTACAAATATGAAAGAAATACTGGAAAAGAGGCTATTTTCATCATGTAGTGAATAGGGGAAGTTGTCTTAAAATGTCTTAAAAATGTAACTTCAAACAATATCGAAGGAATTGAAGCTCGAAAAGATATTCAGACGATCTTTTAAATGTTAAACGCTCTGGTAATAGATAATATATGTAATTACTACTTTAATTTATGAAGGTTGACTCCAAATTATGAAAGTAGGCTTTGTTGCGAAGCCAAACAAAGTAACATTAAAAATCTCTGAATTTTCATATTTTGGGACAAAAGGGAAAGTGTAAATATCGTGTAATTATGCGATATCGTTGCCATAGTCATCAAGATATGATATGGTACTTCCCCACAATAAAAAGTTTGGGACCCGCCAGGACCCGCCGCGCGAAATATTTACGAAATTATTTAGTGTGTGTTTTGTCATTTTTAAGGCCAACAATTTATTGGTTCAACTTGAATCTCTCTCTCTTTTTCAGTCTATTTCTCTATCCTTCCTTCTCTTCTATTGTTTACTTCCGTTTTCACTCTATTTCTCCCTTTTTATCAGTACAGTTGGGTTTCCTACTACATAATGGGTGGTGCTGACCTCCCACTGAAATTTCTCATCCATCCTACAATCCAATGACGCTGATTTAGTTTATGTATAACCATGTCATTGTAGAGGAAAACTTTACAATGACTTTAGTCAACTTCTCGAAGAACATTCATATCTCATTCAAGAATCAAGGACATTTTAGTTCTTGCTTTATTGTCCGTGTGTGTGACACAATTTGTTGTAAATGTGTATGTTACAATGTTCGTTTCATATGGCATACAAAAAAGGTAGCGTTAGCGTACGGGTATGTGTGTAAGCTCATTCACGCGCATGTTTTCATCAATCAGTTTTATGCGGCTGCTCACAGAGTAAGTGACTCACAGCAAAATGTTTCGCGCATCAAGAAAAGATATTTTTTCAATGCTGTCAGGAGTTAAAAAGCAAGCCGTTCAACACGCAATTCCAGTACGTCTTGGCGAATGTTTTGAATAAAATGAATGTGAGTGATGAAGAAAATTCATTAAAAATGAAAAAGAAGCTTTACGTTTTATGTTTCAATATCAACAAAAAATGGAAGGAATGTAGGCATACGACGAAGACATTTTTGGATCGTAATCGAAAATGGTTAGAGAAAGAGGTTGAAATTGTCAATCCTTTAATGAAAAGACCAAGTCGAGCAGGTTAACAATGATGCCAACATTCAGCGTTATATAAATTAAAAACAGATTTTTTTAAAACATATTAGTAAAATAATATTGCATAATTTAATTTACCAGGCGGTCGCCCCACATTGGATTTTGCAGCTATTAGTATTCGCTCGAAGAGGAGAAAAGTAGAAAATTTGCGGAAGGCTGTTCCAACTCCAGAGCTTACTCTTGCTGCAGAAATGAATCTTCGCGTCCAAGGTAAGAAAGTTGAGGCAGAACTAGTGAATGAAATTTTACATACTACCCCTACTCGAGCTTCTCGGATTTCTAAAGCATGGGGAAGCTCCAATAAAGCGTTCGACATACAGTCATTCACTCCAACAGAAGCCCTAGCATTAATGCTAGACACTGACATTTCTAGACAGGGCTACCAGATTTTGAGGACGCAGTCCAAGAATAAGGGTGCTGATATTTATCCTTCCTATAAAAAAATTCAAGATGAGAAAAAGTTGTGCTTCCCTTCTTCCAGCGCTATCGAAGTCAGTGAAAGTAAGGCAGATGTAAAGCTTCAGGCTTTACTAGATCATACTACACAACGTATTTCCAAAATTATTGAGGACGTTTCAGAAAAAACTGATGGAAATGTTGTTAAATTTTGTACTCTGCTGTCAAAATGCGGACTAGATGGGAGGGGATCACAATCTACGTACAAACAGGTCAAGCATGGACATGATTATGATGATTCTCATTTGTTAATGACGTGCTTTGTACCTCTGCAATTATTTTGTGGAGATGGTGAATCGAAAGAAATTTTGTGGCATAATCCGACGCCTTCTTTGACCCGTTATTGTCGACCGATAAAACTTGAATTTGTGAAAGAAACATACGAGATAATAAGGAAAGAAAAATTTCATGTTTCTGACCAAATTTCTAAGCTAATGCCAACAATTATCCACACGACTGTTGGAGGAATCAAAGTACATCATAAACTAACATTATCAATGGTTGACGGGAAGGTAATTAATAGCTTGACAGGTACAAAATCAGCACAAAAGTGTAATGTGTGCTCTGCTGGCCCGGCTGAAATGAATAAAATTGATAAAGTTATGCAAAGGAAGATTGATGTAAAGGCATTGTAACTGGGTTTATCAACATTGCATGCATACTTACGCTTCATGCATTGGTTACTTCAAGTCAGCTACAAACTGGACACTAAACGATATTATAAGACCAGCGAGAATAAACTTCAAATTGAAAAGCGAAAAGCTGATATTCAGAATCAGTTCAAGAAAGAATGTGGCCTTCTTGTTGATTTTGTCAAAGGAAACTTCGGTACAACTAATGATGGAAATAGTGCTCGCCACTTCTTTCAAGATCCAGCAACATCCAGCCGAATTACTGGCATCGATAAAGGCCTTACCGATCGATGTGACACGATCTTGCGCGCTTTATCTTCTGGATACGCAGTTAACGTCGAAGCTTTCAAACACTTTGCCATTGAGACAGCTCGACTATACGTGGCGTCAAACTGTACGAATGGTATCCAATGCCGGCCAGCGTGCATAAAGTTTTAATACACGGATCAGAAGCGATCCAAGTCGCTTTCTTACCAATCGGAATGCTGAGTGAGGAAGCGCAGGAGGCGCGCAACAAAGATTTTCGAAAGTTCCGAGAGCATAAAAGCCGCAAAATAAGCAGAACTGATACCATGAAAGATGTGTTCAATATGATGATGATAACTTCGGACCCATTCATTAGTACCAGTCCTCGAAAACGGAAGCAAAAGATGAAGAAAGCTGTGCGATATTTAATTGACGGGACACCGGATGAAGAAGATGAAACGGATGAAGAAGAGAAAACGGACGATGAAGAGGAAACGGATAAAGAAGAGGAAACGGATGCAGAGTGATGGACAGTCCAAACAAGATGAATGAAGCAACAGATGATGAAAAGGAATCGCTTGAAATAAAGGAGCTTTGGATGATGAAGAGTCTAAAAACATGAATGGAGGAAACACCAGATGAAGAATCTGAAAAAAAGAAGAGGAACTTTGAATGTAGAAGAGGATGATCGAGATAAACATTAATTGAATACAAATAAAAATCAAATAAATGCATTGTTTAGTATAACAGTATAACAGTTTTTAGACAGTGTGACAGAAGTTATCTAGATAAAAAAAAAACAAGTGATGATAAATAATATATTCCATCCACAGATTTCCCATCGATAGAAGGCTTCAATCGAAAAATAAAACTTATCTAGATCAAAATTTAGTGATCTAGATAAGTTTTAATGATATCAAAAGCTAGCTCATATCTATCTGGCAAACTTCATCAAACATTTTGCTTTAATGGCGTGCTTCTCTCTAAAAACAATGCTGATCTAGTTAAATTATAGTGATCTAGATCAAAACCAATTATGGCAAACGGTAGATAATACAAATATGACCAACTTTTCTGAAAACATCAAATCGTTATCTCTTGAATGAAAGAAGTTATGAGATTTTGTCCGTACTTTGACAGGATCTGCCCCAGTGTGCGGCGTAGAGGAGCATTGCAGGACGAAGAAAAAGGCCAAGTTTCCCAAAAAATATTTAGTTTGGCAGGCAATATACAGCTGTGGTCGAGCAAGCCAAAGCTTCATCACTCCCGTAACGGTAAACAAGGAAATATACCGTGAAGAATGCCTAAAGAAGCGATTGTTACCATTCCTATGCAGCCATGGCGCTCCCTCGCTATTCTGGCCTGATTTGACATCTTGTCACTACGCCAAAGATGTTCTGAAATGGTTTAAAGCGAATGGAGTCCATGTTGTACCGAAAGAGGCGAATCCACCTAACTGCCCGGAGTTGCGACCTATCGAGCGGTATTGGGCTCTCGTGAAGAGAGAACTCTCTCAATATAAACAACAAGCTACAACTATAGAAACATTTCGAAAATCTTGGACAAAAGCAGCTAAATCGGTTGCAGAGAAGTCTGCACAGACCCTAATGGCTGGAGTAAACTCAAAAGTACGTAGTTTCTTCATGCAGCCTAATTAAGTAACTGTAATTATTTTTAAAATGACTAATAATTCACATTTAAATGAATAA
Source organism: Aedes koreicus (assembly GCA_024533555.2). Classification (NCBI taxonomy): domain Eukaryota; kingdom Metazoa; phylum Arthropoda; class Insecta; order Diptera; family Culicidae; genus Aedes; species Aedes koreicus. The sequence continues at coordinate 121,406 of JAHHFK020004426.1, forward strand.
AAAATGAATCTAGGATTGAACTAACAGCAAACTTGTTTTATTCCAAATTTAATCCGTTCAGATTTTGACACGAACAAGCCTTATCTGCATTTTAAAAAGAGCTTGTTGTATGACTTTCCTTTCGACTTAATTGTCGTAGCGAAGGTAGCCGGGAAAATTGGAAAATAATCTTGAACGTACAGGACGGGAAAAAATCGTTTTCCGCTGACCCACTTTTACGATTTTTCCTCGTAACGAAAAAACCTGTAAGTTGAATTTTTCCATTTACAATAGAATTATCTGTCTGTCAGAACGATGCTAACCCGGATTCACCTGCTTGACCTGTGCGTTTTTTTTTTTTCAAATTACCTTTGGATGGAACCACCGCCATCCTAGCAGCCGATGCAGGGATCCACTTGCCACCCTGGCAATAATGGCGACATGGCCAACCCGAACTCGTCCTGCTCCTCTTCCCCTTTCTGTTCGAGAGACATCAAAATTGCTCTAAAATGAAAAGCAAAGAGTTTCGAAGCAAAACTAAAAAAAAAAAATGATAATAAAATCGCAAATTATACATCAGTGCAAAATAAAAATAATTGTAGACAATCGATATGGTCGTTCCTTAAACTGGCCTCGGTTCCGTTCCTGCGCTCGCGCTGCTGCAGCGACGTCAACATGGAGGATTATTGCCATAATTGAGGTTATCGATTGTGATGTGGTTTTTACTGGAGAGCGATTTAATTTTGTTCGGATGAAGGGTGCAGTGATGCGTGTTTGTCGTAGCCGCGGCCGTCGTCGTCGTCGGTTCGAGTCCATTGCGTGATGCTGCTAGGCGGCGAAATCGATGGAAGGATGGGGAGATAGGACATAAACTGATAACAGCTCGGGATGGCAATTTTTCTTCGGGACTGCCATTGGCCAAATCCGACATGGCATAAACAGCGGAGTCGAAGTGGACCATGCGGGTTGCAATAAAAAAAAAGAAGCGTTGCAATTTTATGTCCGCGAAACCGAGGCAGCGAAGAGATGAAAGATCCGAGATAAAAGCCTCGGCATCCACGGGCATCCTCCGATTTGGCGAATGGCGAATGGTGATCGCCAGAAGGGTTCGGTTCATACCTGCATACGTCAATATAACTACACGTTTATTCGCGTCTGTGGGATGGACGGAACAATCGAAATGACTGTCCCCGGTGCGTAGTAGGCCAATGGCTTGGCTTATGTTCCGCAGCCGGTGGCCATTTTTGCATGGCTTGCTGCGTTTTCTCAGCTCGCAAACGCGTAAATGGCGAAGAATTTACATTTCGCTAGAAGCGATCGATAATTGCGTCCTAGACTGGTCATTCGGGAAACGAATGAAGTGCGATGTTTACTAAAATGCGTTCGCTCAACTATGGAAGAAACCAAATTATCAAACGAATTCAAAAACAACATAAAAGTAGCACACATTTACACACAGGAGACGGATTGAAAAATGGTAAGTTAATTAACCGTTTCATTTAAGTCAAGAGGCCGATTCGGGAGCGAGAATATTTCATATTTTGGCCTGTTGTTTGCGGTGTTTTTTTTTTTCATTTCAAGTCCATTGTGTTGTTGAAGGATGCTGAGGGAAGAACCACGAAGAAGGCGTTAATTGAGCAAGCTTTATTCCAGTCGTCGACGTCGTCGTGTTCGTCGACTGCTACGTTGCACAGCGGTGGCGGTGGGTAACACTGGATTCCACATGTTTTAATCATCGGATAATTACTTTCGATGGGCAGATCAGTACCTGCGCAATTGTTGAACATTGCTGGCCATCAGGAGCAGGAACGAATAACTTGATAACTGGCCTTGGTATTTAAGAGCTCAGAACAGAGCACATCAGTCAATAAGTCCCGGGCTTAAGTAGGAAAACAACACTTTTTGACAAAACTCATTTTTATTCATCTAGCTTTTCGATACCACCGGTGTAGAACGATAAATCGATAAATCGAGACCTTCAAAATATGCTTCAGTTTTAGCAATTACTTCCTCATCTGAGCCAAATATCTTTCCATGGAGCATCTTTTTGAGTTGTGCGAAGAGCCAGTAGTCGCTGGGGGGGGGGGGGGGGGGGCAGATCTGGAGAATACGGTGGGTGCGGTAGCAATTCAAAACCCAATTCGACCATTTTTGCGGCTGTTTTTATTGACTTGTGACACGGTGCATTGTCTTGGTGAAAGAGCACCTTTTTCTTCTTCAAATGAGGCCTTTTCTGGGCGATTTCGGCCTTCAAACGGTCCAAAAAAAACGATATAATAGTCGCTGTTGATTCTTTTTCCATGTTCCAAGTACACATAAAAAAAAGATCTTGTTTTCTTAAAAGTTTTGCACTTTACTTCTGAGAAGAGTTTATTTTTCATTAAATTAAAAGTAAAATTATCCACTGTGAAAGTTTTGCGTTTGATTTGAAAGTGTATTTTTTCGGTTGAGTGTGTAAATTTAAAAGTGATTCCTTTTACCATGAAAATGGTAGAACTGTCAAATCCACCAACACAAAAGCAAGCCGTCTTCGTTTGATAGAAAAAAAAAAAGAATCGGGCTTACCTGTCAAAGTCATCCTGTTCTTTTCGTCCGTCCGGGAAAACATTTAAGCTGCTCACGGATATTGTTCTGTTGTGAAGGGATTTGTCGAGGATTTTAAGGTGAGACTCGGTGGTATATTTTCTATGAAGATTACATTCTAAGTTTTAGCCTTATAGTAGTACGCTCTGACAAAGTACTCCTTCCACCGACAGCACCAGCTCGCCGGACAACCCAATAAGCAACATGAAGCAGCACCCCAACGAACAACAGGAACAGTTAACTTTCTTCCAGTTACGAATATCTCACCAGCAGCGAATCGGATCCGAACTACGAATCCGTCCGAACAAACCCCGTTGACGACCGGTCCATCGTCAACGATTCGCTCTCGAAGTCCGATTCCTAGGCGACGCAAGGTGTGCACCAGGCAACCGCCACGACAACGACGGAGGACACCGGGTTCGACACTCTTCCGGCCGAAACAGAAGCGGATACGCCTTCGATGTGCGAACTGGAAATCACCAGCGTCAGTGACTACTTTCAAGACTGATTTTTTCATGCCAATTATGAGAACCGTCGTGCAGTATAAGTTTATTAATTGTTTTTTTATATGTGTGTTTGGGAATGCTGTTATATCAACAATCAATATGCAACTAGCGATTTGAAATTGGTTCACTGTTGTAGAACCCCTTGGTCCGAAGTACACCTTGCGGCCAGCACCTAACTATACATATTTGCGCCTTTGTTTTGATTTGCTGTGTTATTTTGACAGAATATTTGAGAGTATGTTCGTGTGAGTTCATTATTAGGGGCGTATTATTAAGCTTGGGACCGAGCTTGGGACCGATGTGCTAGTACTGACTGAGCCAAGAAAAAAATCGTATTTGTTCGGGACCTACTGGTCTTAGAGTTAGTCTATGGTTATATCCTGAGGGCGAGCGAAAAACGACTCAAACAAAGTTTATTTAGATGATTAATATAATCCGAAAGCAGCGTTTGAGTGAGGATTATGCCTTAGTTAGAAATCCGTTGTTTGCTTCATGCGCCAGTAACAAGAAATATTTGTCTACATAACGAAAAAATAATGTTTTATTAATTATATCCCACTTTCATTAAAAATCAAATGATTTTCAAACAAATAGCTGTCTTATTAAAATTTATAATGATTCATCATAAAAAAAAACAATTTATGTTAAAACTGTTTTTATTTCAATCTTAACAGTTTACTTTTATTTGAATCGCACGACACTTTCGGGTTGAAAGTTCATTTCGAAGTAAAAGTAATTTGCTTTTATTTAGAACGATGCCACGGTTTCGATTTGACAGTTCTACAATTCGTTTTGAAAGTTTCAACTTTTAAATGTACCAAGCGGAAAATTTTGATTTGACAGTTTGAAGGATTTTGTTGTGAAAGCTAACCGCTTTCTACGAAAAAGAACCAACGCAACTTTTCAATTTTAGCAATGATTTTTTTAATTCTAACAATCATTATTCTTTGTGTGTAGTCAATGAATAAAATTCCATGCGCATCCCAAAATACAGAGGCAATTACCTTCCCAGCCGATGATTGAGTCTTTGGACGCTTTGGACGGCTTTCTCTGTCTGCACGCCACTCAGCAGACTGATGGCTGGCCCACAATTGATACGTTGCGGATGCGTTTGCGTGGATTTGACAGTTTTCCCATAGGTTTTCTGTCAAATTTACGTCAACGCATCCGCAACGTATCAATTGTGGGTCAGCCATGACGATTTGATTCCGGAGTGAAGTGGTGAATCCATGTTTCATCCATTGTGATGTATCGACGCAAAAACTCCTTCTTATTTCGCGTGAACATCTCCAAACAACTCTTTGAATCATCGACAAGTTGTTGTTTTTGTTCTGGTGTGAGCAAACGTGGCACCCATTTGGAATAAGGAGTGTATCGACATTAAGCTATCCACAAACTTTCTTTCAAATTATGTTGAAAATCGATATTTTATTCATACAAAAAATTGATCCTTTATTGTACGAGGTTAAACATGAACATAATGAAGACCGGATTGACTGGTTGCAAATGTTTTGTCCAATACTGTATCGACGCGAAAACTCCTTCTTATTTCGCGTGAACATCTTCAAAAAGCTCTTTGAATGATCGAATCGTTGTTGTTTTTGTTCTGGTGTGAGCAAACGTGGCACCCATTTGAAAAACAGCTTTTTCATACCCAAATGTTCATGTATGATGGTGTAAACACTACCTTTTGATACCTTCAGAGTGTCAGCTATCTCTTGCAACTTCACTTTGCGATTGCCCATGATGATTTTCAGGGTTTTTTCAATATTTTCCGGAATAACTGCCTCATTTGGCCGACCAGGGCGTTCAGCATCATCGGTGTCCGTACGACCTACACACTTAGAAATTATGAATTCTGCACGAGACGTAATTCATGTTTGTAAAAAGTCGGGGAACGTAAAATAAGATTTCGTGTAAAATTATGTCTCCTCAAACTAACACATACGCAATTCGGCAAAAGATGTGTTTGATTGAATTTATTTTCTCATCTCTTTCAACTCATTCTTATGTGATAAAGGACGCTTGCATGTGTCGGTCTCAGGAGACAGAAATTTACATGACATTTTGGTAGTGTGTAGTTTGAAATTGGCAAATTGGTCGTTTTCGATGGAGCAGAGTCCGGATAAGATTTTTCAAGTAATCAACATTTCTTCAATATTTTTGACAGTAATCTTTTGAAGGTTGGTACTTTTGAAAAATCATATGGATATTTTACTAGTGGCGCCATCTGGCAGTTAGGCCTTGGACTTATTGACCGATGTGTTAGTATTAGAACAAACATTTTTGATTCTTACAGCGACCCTAGTGGTCGGATTTGTAAGCTATGACATCTTTTGTGTTCCCTACACGGAAGAAAAAAAGTACCCATTTGAGTAGTTGCGTGTGGGAAGCCAATTTTGGGTATAGTTGTGTTAACGTACCCGTTGCGTATAAATAACTAACTTTTGGGTGAAATTTTACCCAAAAGTATGTTATTTATACCCAACGGGTCGGTTAACACAACTATACCCAAAATTGGCTTCCCACACGCAACTGCTCAAATGGGTACTTTTTTTCTTCCGTGTATAACAATAACAACATCAGAAGTTTTTTTTTGGGGGGAGGGAAGGTTAGAAAAAAAAAAAGGAAGAAAAAAAAAAAAAATAATTGTGCGAATAGAAAAGGGGGGGAGAAAAGATGATAGGTGAAAAAAGGTGGGAGGGGGGGGGGGGGGGGCACAGCAAAAAAAGTTGTTGAATATTACACAGAATCAGATGCACATAGGTCATTCCATCGGTTGTGTAATGTTAGGTTGTCTCGATGTAGACAAAAAAATGATGCACTGCTTATCGATATAATTTGGTTGATGTAAACGAGGCAACGTAGCTGATCGAGTCAACGTGAATCAATGCGACGTACTACATAGTCGCGACGCAAAGAGAGCAATGTAAAACGTATAGTGTAAATGTAATTTTCGGATGTTATTAAATAATAAAAAAAAGGTTTACAGCAAAGTTAAAACACAACGCTGGTTTTATTCTTAAAAATAACCCAGATATCTAATTGACAAACATAAACAAAATAAACTGTTACCGATCATCTAACCCTACATTATGAATAATCACATGAGAACTACCATATTAAGTCTTTATCATTGCGATTTGGTTAACAATAACTTATGCAAACTCTTAATTTAACAACGATACATCCTAGGCATTAACGGGAATTACATTAATCTTGATCATGTCACCTTAGACCTTCATTACGAAAGGAAGATGATATGAATGCATTTATAAAAATGTGAAATTTTACATTAACGGAAATTATGAATCAAACGTATTGCATTCGGTAAGGTCAGTTTATCCCCAGTGGGAGTTTGCGGTAGGCGTCCAATGTTTCCCACAGGGGCGCTTGGCGGCATCGACATTAACGAGAAGGAGCTGTTCGGAGGCCTTCAAGAAGTCTGGAAGGTGACGTTGGTGTTGATACAAGATTTCCAAGAGCGCTTCCGAAACTGAAAGCACTATTACCAGGAACACCCAGGTTCATATGCCATATTGCTTGCCAATTCGACCGATGGCCCTGGGAAGGTTTGCACGCCAAGAGCAGATGCACTGAAAGGACCTTCCAGAACACGATGCGGCCTGACCACACCTGGTGGGGGAGGCTGTTGTTGCTGTTGTACTTGTTGGGCTCGGTTTTTACTAGACAATAGCAGGTTGCACTGAGTCATACTCATTATGATTTCAGCTACTTCTTGGCTAATATTCCCGACACACACCTGCAAACAATATAGTGATCAACGTCTCTGGGGGTAGCTGGGCCGAATTCGGGATCTGTTCGTCGGCAAACTTACCCATCATAATTTGCGGGAAACGTCGTTGGAGGAACTTGATGATCATCATGACGAACGGCTCTCCGTTTTCGCGAATTTTGTCCGCTAGCCACTTCTCCAACTTTGGATATTCCCGCCAGTCTAACAAATAAACGAACCGATTAATAAAGATATTCCCACCTGCGAGCCGGACTAGCCAAATCGATAATGAATATGAACGACCGCACGTTTAAGAGATTCGATAGGGCACACGATTCCGAGGGAAGTCTCGACACAGTTGCTGTACAAACCTGCCGTAAGTTACGTCCGATAAACCGAAGTCCAGGTATTTTTTGTTGGATATAAGCGATAGGATGTGCTGCAGAGAAAACGGCTCGCTGTATTGGCGAACAGTTGAGTGGTTTTACGATGCGGGTTACAAGACCTATCGGCGGTGTTGAAGTCCTTTGATGCGGTAGCGGATTGTTCACCTCAAAGCAAACCGTCTCGAACTTATAGTCAGCGCAAACCTCAACCCGATAGTTGTAACTCCTAAAAACCGCATACACTGATGTTTAACACACACAAAATGCCAACCCAATGTTGATACCCGATCCAGTTTGGAACTGAATCGAAAACGAATTCGCTAAAAAAAAGAACAAGTTTGGCAGTGTTGCGAGATTAAATTTTACGTAAAACAAAATGCGATAGAGCATCAAAATCGTGTAATATTTAACATTTTTTGCGGAGTTCTTTATGTGCATTGGTTTTTGTGTAATATTTATGTTTTTAATATGTGATTATTGCATTCATGCAACTAATATTTTTTTCTGATGTAATTTGAAGACCGATGTAGTATTCCACTGAGTGGATGTTATTGTGCATCGTATTTCCTTGATTACATCAGTTTTTAATACGTTAGAATCAATTACGTTGATGTATATTACATTTTTTTTTGCTGTGTGTACACAGCAAAAAATAATGAACATTACATGTGATGTAAAACGTTCAAATGGTAAAAATATAACAATTTAATCCATCGCTTAGTTGAATTTTAAACTAAAAATTATGCCCATATTTGGAGCATTAATAAAAATTGAAAAATACGTGTATTTCCAGCGGATCATACATTAGTACACGTTGCAAGGACAATAAATCTCACTGAACACGTTTTCCAATGCATATTCATTTCAATTTACATGAGCTTCCGTGCTGCTATTCTCGTTTACCTGGTATTCAGCGTTCAAGAGCGGAGAACAAAAAAGGACGTTTTTGACATTTCAAGCAGTTTACTCTCGTTACTAATAGTAAATAGTATATGAAGTAACAACTGTTTAATCGCGTGAAGCAGATTTAATTGCTGTTTCAGAATCCATTGTGTTTTGAGCTGGTCACTGATACTTATCCGGATGCGCCCATCGCTGCAACCTGAATCTTTTCATAATACGAAGATAAATGTAATGCCATTTTGAATGAAACTTACCAGGAACGCATTTGATTAACCTTTTGTCATGTTGGAAACATGAACCGCATCCACCGCCTAAATGTTTTTGTTTTTCAAATAAATGAATGTCGTATAATTTTGAAATTGATATTTTTCAATATTTACGATTCCTCCCGCCACTTGGCGCCCTTGGCTTACATGTTTCGATAATCAAGCTATGGGTTAGGGAAATCAATAAGCCAATAATCTTTCTCCCTCGATTATTATCTCTTCCGCTCTCACGTGAAAACATACATTTGGATGTAATAATCAAAGATTCGAGTATTTGAAGTAGGTTTTGTAAAATTTTATCCGGCAAATATTACAACATGTGATTTTCTAGTCGTGTAAATTTAAAGCTTCATGCGATTTTGAAGTTATTTGCATGCTCTTTTTATGTGCATGAAAATAGATTGAATATTACAAAATAATTTTAACTGTGTAGCTGTGGTAGGAAGACCAAGGTTTTCATCACTGATAAGACATTTCATTCAGAGCTGTACAGAACGGAATGTCTCCAAAAGTGAATAATGCCATTCATCAGCTACACACGCAAACCAACAGAATCATGATGGTATTGGTTTGCGTGGGTGGCCTACGCTTTGCGAGGAAACAGGGTCAGAAGTGTTTGTTTACAAATGTTGATAAGCCCTTTTCTATTGGACATCCAGAATCAGACAAACCGCGTAGGATAAATCTAGAGCAAATTTCCAATAGGTCGTTAGTAACATATTGCTATCATCAAGAAACTCATTGTAAAAGTTTTGGAAATTAGTTTCAATTCCTATTTTTGTACCAAGCTATAATATTTGAAGCAAATATGTGGAACCAACAAAGTTAAGGAAGGTTTAGCTTTACATCAATAAATATTTCCATTTAGTTGAGTTCCAAATCGATTTATTCGATAAATTCAATTTGAAGTATTTTTACTTCAGCTAGGGAAAATACGACCACATTACAAGTCGTTCGGAAAGTTATCACGTTACATCCGCCGGGTGCGTTACGTCGTGTCGCAAAATAATATGTCGCATTCGTCAAGTCTGTTTCGACATGCAATCACCAGTCATGTTGCTTACGCCAAAATGAATCGACTGGATAGGTCGGTGCGGAGCATAAAAAAGCACTTAAGTCAAACTGACACAAAGCAACGAATGCGACAAAAGTTCGTTATGGAGTAGCTTGTGACTTAAGCTAATTTTTTTTTTAAATAATATGGAGCAGCAGTTCGCTGTCATTCATATTATGTTGTGTATAATTCATATTGAGGAGTACCCAAGCTATCATTCCGTGAAAAAAACATCATTTTTGTTTATATTGTTACTTACGACCTATTGGAAATTTGCTCTAGAAATGATTGACTCGTTCTGAAGTGTTTTTCTTTTGATTACTCGTTGCATAAATTACTAATAAAGTGAAAAAACCAACAAGTGATTGGGGAAAAGGGCAAAAGAAACACCATTTACATTTACATATTTACATTTACATTTTCATATACGCAACGTGACTAACCGGATACTCTGTTAAAAAATGTTCTACATATGTTGCGGCTACGGCCAAACATCAATCACTTATTGATCATCCTAGTACTCATATACGTAATGATCCGGTACTTGTTCGGTCCTGTTTAAAAATTGCGCATCACAAGAAATATGCCTCTGAATTCAACATTGTCTAAACCAACAGTAATCCAAAAACGTGGTTACACCAATTATCACGCTTGTCTTAACTGGAAAACTGCAGCCGCGCACGGGAACTACCTCGCCTAGCCCAGCGAAATGCATAGTCAATTAATATTTCAAGTAGGCTAAAAATCATTTCCTTGTAGGAAATAATTAACCTACTAAGTGAATTTGATTATCCGCAACAGTAGCTCTTTATTTGATATGTGTGAGCAGCTTTGTTGTTGTCGATGTTGGAACAAAACAACAATGCGTTATTGCCTTTCACGAAGTAGCGAAGCAAACCAAACCAAACCAAACCAACCAACCAACCCGGTATGGGAGGGCGCGCAGTGAAATGGAAAAACAGTTGAAAGAACTATGCTAATAGTTTAATGTAACATTATCGCGGGTTGGCGCGTGAAATGCGCGAACGAAAGAAAAAAAAATTAAATGATGAGCGCAGCGCGAAATAACAATGAATTTGCGCGCATCAAGTCGAAACATAAACCATCCGGTCTCTTGTCGAGACAGAAAGCAAAAACCAAAAACCGTCTTAGAAATTGCATAATCCATTTTTCAAAGCCTGCTCCAGCCAACTATTGGCATGACAGCGCAGTCAGCCAGTCAGTCAGTGGGTTGTGCTGTGCCTGCTATGTTTTAGAGTGCGAATTTAACGGGGATCGGCCGTAAGGAAAAAGTGCTCATATTTATTTATAAACTTTTTCACCGCACGACACCTGCGCTCATCGTGGTTTCATGTTAGTAGTTGTGTTTATAATTTTCAGTTTAATTCACTTTTCGATTCATTGTTTTTCTTTCCCGCTGTGGAACGATTTTCCGTGCTACTAATCAACACAGTTTTGTTTCGAGAGGGGAAATGCTTTGTGTGCATCGAAGTTTGCCGAGTCGTTGCAAGTTCCGGTGTTTGATGGAATGTCGCGTTAGTTTTTTTTTTAAATTTTTGGATGCACGGAAAAAAAATATCAATTTTAACAGACGCGTAAAATTTCCCCTCGTTTAATTGTAAGTCAAAGCAACCATAAACAACTCAATTGTTTGCAATCTTTCATACAGCATACTAAATTGTTTGCAATCTTCCGTACAACAGACCTGATTACAGCGATATCTGACTAAAATTTGCATGAAAGCTCCCATTAACGTATGCCAAATCTAGCATTCCCTTTATGTGCATTAGATAACGTAGAAAATTAAATGTTTCTTTCAAACTGTGTGGGTTATGAGACGATAAAGGTTAACGTAGAAATTGATATACAATTGGTACACACCTCTTCTGTGTGATGAAAAACCACGCAACTGCAAAAAAAATCAAAATTTGATGAGGATCTGCTCGGTATGCTACAAAAGGCGAACATGAAATTATTACAACACAATTAATTGACAAAAAAATCTGGATAAATACCAAATTAGCAGGACAGTTTAAGACATGTATTAAGCTCAGCTTACATTGGATCAATTATTGAAGGTTGTTTGGTAAAATCTCGACGCTTTCGCTTCACGCCATCCATAAGAGCTTGTACAGTCGTATCCGGTACCTTTTTTTTCATTTTTCATCCACGTCCTAAGCATGTCATTCGCACCATTTACTCTTTCCTTGGTCTTTCTGAGTTCCCGCTTCATCATGGCCCAATAAGTTTCGATTGGACGTAGTTCAGGGCAGTTCGGTGGATTCATGACCTTTTGGACAAAATGCATCGAACCTTGTGTGTAGCTCTTGCCTTGACTTTAGAATAACATTACGAGATGCCGACCTTTTTTACAACATCACGTGATGACATGTTGGGATTTTGAGTGAAATCACCCTTAACCTTTTCCTCTGTCTTCCTACATGCTGCTCCCGGTTTCCTTCCTGCTTCACGCTTGTGAACCAAAGTCAATCGTGACGAAGTTTGATTGCGTGGTTCAGGACGATGAAACTTACGTCAAGGCAGACTTTAAACAGCTTCCTGGACAGGAATTTTATATGGCAACCGGACGGGGAAAGGTGGCAGATATTTTCAAGCACATTAAACTGTCAAAGTTCGCGAAGAAATATCTGGTGTGGCAGGCCATCTGTTCCTGTGGCTTGAATAGCAACGTTTACATTGCAACCGGAACCGTCAACAAGGAAATTAATCTGAGCGAGTGCCTACAAAAACGTCTACTACCTTTCCTGAAGCGACACAATTGTTCCGTTCTATTTGGGCCGGATTTGGCATCTTGCCATTACGGAAAAAAGGCCATGGAGTGGTATGCTGCCAACAACGTTCAAGTGGTGCCCAAGGACAAGAACCCTCCCAACACGCCAGAGCTCCGCCCAATCGAACAATATTGGGCCATCGTCAAGGCGGAACCTTAAGAAGACTCAAAAAGCTGTTGTGAGCGAGCAACAGTTCAAGGCAAAGTGGCGTTCTGCGGCGAATAAAGTGGACAAGGAGACTGTACAAACTCTTATGGCAGGTGTTCAACGAAAGACCCGGCAATTCACATTCGGTAAACAGGAAGTTTAGCTGAATATTTCTCCTGTATTCTGTATGTTCATTTGAAGAAGAAAAAGAATTTGACTTATTAAACAACTTTGATCGACTCACACGCATTACCGTTTCACCAAATTTTGATCGGAACACCCTTTAGCTGCCTGTAACTTCGAGTAGACCCCCTACCAAACATGGTGAAACACTTGGATAAAACACTAAAAGAGTGTAAATCAGAACTAGGGGATGCCGTAGTCCGTCTTCAGGAACCAAACCATCATACTTCCCAGAATAAACCTCCCAAAACTCCACAAACCCAGAAACGAAATGAGTGCCTCTCAAATTTTTCCGATGTCACGATGGGATCAAACTTATTCTTATATTAATTCCATATGTTCCTATTATTGGGATCTCGTGATCTTTGTTAGGAAATCCTTGCACTGATGGTGGATCCTTATCACATCATCATCACATCACATTATCAACATGGAGGTATGTGTAATTATATTGTGTTAAAAATCAAAGAAAAAAAATGCTTTTTCAAACTATTCAAACTTTACAACCATCACTGTTATGGTTTAATAATACTTTAGTCCCTGATATGACTGAATTTATCTTCAAAAGAAAAGATAGGTAGACTGCGATTCTCCCTTAGCTCAGTCGGTATAGGCGCAGCTACAAAGCAACGCCATGCTGGAGGTGGCTGGGTTCGATTCCCGGTCTGGTCTAGGAATTTTTCGTAAAGGAAAATTTCTCGACTCCCTGGGCATAGCGTATGATTGTACTTGCCACACAATCATACTAATGCAAAAATGGTACTTGGCATCGAAAGCTCTCAATTAATAACTATGGAAGTGTATTTAGAACACTAAGTTGAGAGCAAGCAATAAGCTAATTGTGAAAGCAATAAGCTTGAAATGCTAAAGAAGAAGAAGGAAGTTGACCGGGGGGTTTCCAGCCGGTGAAGGATGGTGGGTTGTTGGAGAAAAGAAGAAGAAAAGAGAAAAGAAAAAACAAACACACCTACCTACTTTTTTTGTTTTTTTTTTTTTTTTTTTTTCTTTTATAAGGTCAGTATCCGCAATAATCCGGACACCTCAAAACATGAATAAAACATAAATTTCGCATTATATTTCCGTCGTGGTTGTTTATTTCAGATTCATGGGATGTGTTTTAACAATTCGTGAAGACAAAACATAGTTATTCGATATTTGCATAACATTTTCGAACTTTGCGCTTAACTCCGTCCATTAGGGTTTGTACAGACCCTTCAGAAATCCTAGAAGCCGTCTATGTCCAAATTTGCTGGAAGTGTTTGATGTCTTTGATTCCTTGCTTCTTTCCAGAAAGCTTCCGCTTCATCAGAGCCCAATATCTCTAGATTGGTTGTAGCTCTGGGCAATTTGGCGGGTTTGAGGTTTTTGGTACAATGTTCACTTGATTTGCTTGGTACCACTCCACCACAGTTTTAGCATAGTGGCATGATGCCAAATCGGGCCAGAACAAAGGTTTTTGATGAAGGGTAGCAATCGCTTCTGCAGACACTCTTTCTGATAGATCTCCTTGTTGATTGTGCCTGCAGTGACGAAAAATTTACCCTTTTTGCCACACGTGCAAATTGCTTGCCACACAAGGTATTTTTTGGGAAATTTCGATGCCTTCTTCGTTCTGAAATGCTCAGCTGTAGCATTTCTGGCCATAGCAGAATAAAAAACCAGCCCTGGAAGCTGCTTGAAATCCTTCAGGACATAAGTTTCATCGTCCATAACAACGCATGAAAACTTCGTCAAATATTCGCAGTACAAACGTCGAGCCCGTGATTTTGGTGCCAAGTTTTGTTTGTCGTTGCGATTTGGAACTGTTTTTACTTTATACGACTTAAGTCCCGAACGTTGTTTTGATTTTTGGACAAAACCAGGCGACATCCCTATTTTACGAGCCACCGTTCGAATTGAGAGATTTGGGTTTTTCGTTAATATTCTTTTTCATCTTTCGGTCCATGACAGGATCAGCACGTCCAATGTTTTTGTCACTTCTCGGTTTCCTCTCCCCCGCAAACGTTCCGAAAATGATTTGAGCACATCGTGAACAGTGGATTTAAGCAAATCTAATGTTTTTGCAATGTCCCGTATTGACAAGTCAGGATTTGCCGTACGCCCGTACAAAATTCGCTCGCAAACTTGTTTTTCTTCCGTCGCCATCTTGAATACTAAACATAAATGTAAACATCAATCATAGTCTTTTTCATCATAGACTCTCAGCTATACCACAGTGAAACGTTTCATTCCTACGTGCAATATTTCAAAAGTTACAATGATTTGAAGGAGTCTGGATTAATGTGGATACAGACCTTATACTAAATTACAATTTCAAGTGTTTTAGCCCAATGGGCTCTTCAGCTTTGTTTTATGTTAAATTTGAAACCTAACTTTTTTTTTAAAAAAAAAAAGAAAAATTGCGGTTTTTATAGGGGTTTTTCATCCGCACTGACAAAATTACCCATGCAGCTTCAATCATAGTAACCCATGAGTCAGCAGACAAAATTTGACAGCTCTATCAGTCGAACTCTAACCATGATGGCAAAAACAGTGAAGCACCGTTCAGAGGTGTGCGCGTTCAAAAAACGGCACCGCGCCCCGTCGAAAACGAACATCGTGCGGCACTTTGTGGACACCGGATTCGCCCATTCTGGCATCTACAACATCTTGGCTCTATTGGACAACAATCAGAGCATCGAAAGAAAGCCCGGTTCCGGACAAGAAGCTCCAAAGTATGCTGAAGAGGAAACCGAGGGAAAAGTGGCTACATCGCTGCGTGCGCTTGGCAGGGAGGTCGGTTCACCCGGCCAAACAGTGAAAAAGTACCTGGCGAACATGAACATACATGTCAGGAAGCGGAAGTCGCGTCCACTGGTTTCGGAGCTGCAGGCAATGACGCAGCGGCAGCGGCTGAATAAGATGATCAACTCGATTTTCCCGGTGAATTGGGCGTGGTGGTGGTGATGATGAAACGACGAGACCTATCTTACCCTGGATGGCAACGACTGGCAGGGCACTTGGTATTTTACTTCCCCCACGAAGGAAGTGAGCTCCGAGGTGAAGTTCATTTCACACACCAAGTTCCCCAAGAAGGTGCTGCTGTGGCTGACAATCAGCGAGAAGGGGATGTCAAAGCCGCTATTCTTTCGCTCCGGACTGGCCGTCAACGGGGAATTTATAGTATGCCTGCCGGAAGTTGCGTCGTTCATCAAGAAATACCATAAGGGGGAAGACGCGGTCTTCTGGCCGGATCTGGCGTCGGCCCACTACTCGAAGCGATCGTTAGAAGAGATGGAGCGGCTGAATATCGATGTGTTACCCAAGTCGGCGAACCCGCCCAACGTCCCCCAGCTACGTCCCATCGAGAATTTCTGGGCCAACCTGAAGCGTAAGATCTACTCCAACAAATTTGGCGTGAAAACTGAGGAGGAATTGATAAAAAAAAGAAGAAAGAACTCAGAAACATGCCTACACGCATGTTTTCGTCCACCATGGCGAATGTTCCGGTTAACTGCCGGAAGGCCGGAAGTATTTGTTTGCAAGTAAGCTTAAATGATTACCTTCCATGGGAAATTTATCACAAGCAATTATCTGTCTTAGCTTTTTTTGTCACCATCTGCAAAAAGTCCATTTTTTTAATGCAAACGTTAATTCGGTTTGTTTATTTCACAATAAAAGAGTTATATCTACATAAGAAACAGTTGATTGAGATGTTAATCCCTCTTTCTTAAAAAATGCTCAATCTTTCTGTGGTACACCCGCCATCAGGTTCCGTACAATATCCCGCCGTGACGATTCTCCATCTTCTTTTGAAATCGTCGGTACCATTTGCTTTCTTCTTAGTTTCGAAGAGTTTCCGCTTAACTAGAGCCCAGTACTTCTCTATTGGGCGAAGTTCTGGACAGTTTGGTGGATTGGCTGTGTTTGGCACGTATGTGAGCTCTTGTACCTTATACCATTCCAGGACGAAATTCGCTTAGCGACAAAACAGAACTGGAGAGTCGTGGTTTCTGATAAACGGTAGCAACCGCTTTTGCAGATGTTTTTTTCGTACACATCCTTATTGATAGTGCCGGTAGAGACGAAACTTTTCGATTTTCGACCACAACTACATATGACCTGCCAAATCAAATACTGCTTCGGAAATTCGGACACCTTATTTGTCCGGAAATGCTCGGCGACGGCGTTCTTTTGCATTGCGGTTTAAAAAGCCAGACCGGGAAGCTGTTCAAAGTCTTCGAGTACGTATGTTTCGTCGTCTATTATGATACAATAAAACGTTTGAAAAAACTGGTGTAAACGACTTTTTGCAGTGAAATTTTGCTTGTCATCTTGGTTGGGAACCTTTTTCATTTTGTACGCCTTCAGTTCTTGCCTCTGCTTCACTTTTTGTACGTATGATTTTGACTTCCCAAATTTGCGAGCAACATTTCTCACAGAAAGATTGGGATTTTTCTCAATAATGGCTACCCCTTCTTGTCAATTTGTCGGAAGCATACTTTCCGATTTGTTCCACTTCCGACCTTCCGATCCACAGTCAAGCGCTGGTCAAATGATTTGCAAACACAAAACACGATACTTTTCGGTAGTTTTAGTTTCTTGGCAAGATCGCGTACCGATAAATTCGGATTTTGGTGCCGTTTGTATAAAATGCGTTTGCGCACTTGCACTTGATTCGACGCCATTTTACCGAAGGTAACAAGAATGTCAACATGTTGTACCACGAAATACAGTGGAGAGTTTCAGCTGTCATATAAATGAAACGTTTCAGCGATCCGTGAAATAATTCAAAATCTACACTGAAAGAAAAGTGTCCGAAATTTAACGTGGACAGGCTTTATTAGCGAAAAACTATGCTTTTCACAAATTTTACATAAAGTCTCATAAATGTATTAAGTTGTGTTCTATAAAGTTGCATGAATTAAAGAATTTTTCATTTCTTGTAAAAAAACCAAATAGTTTTGTTGTTATTGAGAAAGATTCTGATTAGATTACTATTGTTTATTGAATATTGAGTATTTTTCATTACACCAATGGGATGAAAAAATGAACTTTTTTATAAAAATAAACTTCTGAAAAGAGACTACTTCTGTAAAATAACTCATTTGCATGCAATTAAACTGCGTGATTATAATAGTCACGTTCCACTGTGCAATCTAGTAATGTCAGACATGCCTTTGAACGATCTCCAGAAGAATTGAGTTTGAGTAAGGCTTTAGTATTTGAAAGTTCATTGCGATAGTTTGTAATGAGAAACAGCTGTGGTGGTTCTTTCTGAAGAAACGATGATTGTGACAAAAAATATTGAATAATAAAATCATACTGTTGAAAGTGCTTTGTAATCAAATCCCAATTTTCCACTGCGATAAACATACATTCATCATCGTCACCACTGCCGAATGATTCACTCTCTTTAGAGGCAAAAAAAAAAATAACAATCCATAATAATCGCTCGCAAAGTTTATTAGTCAAGCACATAATTCGAGGGGTGGTGTACTTCCCTCTGATATTAGTCCATAAGCTCCATCGGGCCGAATGGAACGGGAACTTCATCACCAACGACCACGGATCTATTCGAAGCGCAACCGCACGGGACGAGCGGAATCGACGGACGCGGAGCCCTGGAATAATGCTGGAGAATAATGGCATTATCCTATTCTCTTTCTCTCTTTGTGCATGTGTATCACTCAGCATCCTGACTGGGGAGGGGAAAACCACCCCCTCCTAGCCCGAATCGCGCGCATCGGATAATTTGTGTGCGGAGGGTGATGGAAATTAAATGAGATTGTTATTGTTATTTATTAGCACTTAATATAGGACGTATTAGATAGATTATCTGCGTGATATTTCCCTCGAATTGTCGTCGTGGAAGGAGGGAGGAGAACACGAGGACATAACCCATAATGGATTTGTCAGTTTTACGGATGTGCTTCAATTTGGCTTGTTCCGCTGATTGATTGAGCTGGCAAGAGCTGAGAGTGTATGTGTCATCAGGATTGTCATGTATATATATATATATTGAAGGGGGTGGTTGACGAACAGCATCTATTGTTGTCGAATCTTGCTTTTTCTGGGACCTGGGATTTTACTTCGAGGCGGAAGCATTCACCACCGCATACACACAACCCATCTCTCCTTTGCTGTGTTCTGTGCCTAGTCCGGGCCAGGAAAAGCTATCGAAAGCCAACAAGCGTGTAGCATATGGTTGAGCTACCGGGGCAAGCCGAGGGAGGACTTTTCTCGTATCATTATTGTTGTACGGGACTTGTAAAACGCTTCATGTGTGGAGAGATAATTCACTTATCTGGCGAACGACATCAAAAGGAAGTTTAAAGTGATTTGTCCTTCTGTTAC
Organism: Aedes koreicus; assembly: GCA_024533555.2. Lineage (NCBI taxonomy): Eukaryota > Metazoa > Arthropoda > Insecta > Diptera > Culicidae > Aedes > Aedes koreicus. Next base: position 140,277 of record JAHHFK020004426.1, read on the forward strand.
GATGATCAAATGGTGCTGATTAGCTTTTGAGAAAAGGGGATTCGAGTGGCTGGTCGGAAGCTGTTGATGAAGAGATTTATTCGATGAAATTTGAGAATTATGTTACTGTTGCTTTTGCTGGGAAGGGAGATATTTCCTTTATCATTGAGTTTCATTTTGATCTGTCTATTGGCTGATTTAGTTAACCAGTTTATAATATTTTAGGAATTCTTTATTGTCGTAACCAGGCCGTCCCAATATCGATCGCTTCAATCGCCAATAACGGAGCGACGAAGAAACAATTGGCTTTTAATTGTCTATCCCCATACCAAGCAGCCTCGCAACCAAGAAGTTTGGTTGCCTTGAAAATTTTCATTTTGATCGTGCTGATAATAAAGCTATGAATTTTTTATTTTTTTACTCAAACTGAAAATATATACTGAACATTTATTTTCGTAGAACAGCTTTCGTAAACATGGATTTTGTACATAGAGCAAATGTCTCGTTAATTGTATGAAACATTCATGGCCTAGTTTCCAAAAAATATAGGATCGAATCCCACGTCAGAAACGTTAAAAAAATAGGGGTAGGTTATATCAAGGACATAACCGCGAGGTTCACGTAGGACCAAGTAGGTGTATGGTCATTGAAATGTTGAAATGTTTTAATATCAGTATGTGAGTTTACATGTGGTTATATAACGGAATAACTCTTAAAATCCAACTATTCGAACTGTCTAAATATAAAACAACGTGGTGTTATTTTTAGGATTTTGCAGGAAAGGCATGAGGAGGGGTAGTATGGTAAAGGGTTATGTGCCTGATCGGATACTACCGTTCAATTATGCCCTCCGCTCGTTTTCAAACTTGATCTTTCCATTTTCAAAGCCTGCCGTTGCCCTATACGGAACTATCAATACACTTTCTCTTCATGTCTATTCGTTCTAGCAATAAATTACCGTCCACTCCTAGCGCTTTGCATGGAGATGAGAAATTATCTCCTTCTGACAAGCTTCATCTAAGATCGTTACTTCCGCGCTTAGGAGAATACAAAAACAACAATCAATGAGTAAAAAGATATTGCGGGAAATTTTGTTTGATAGCAAAAAATCCAAAACAAATTGTGTTTTCTACAGCGTATTATGCTCCAAATTATATGCGCATTTATTTTTATGGTGAATATTGGCGCGATAAGAGTCGAAAATTAATTCGCCTCGGAAATAATGCAAATTTACAACAACATAAATCAAATTAAAACAAATATTTTCGATAAATTAATCATGAATTTCCTAAAAAGTGATTGGAGTTGGATGAGATTATCTAAAAGAATGCCGAAATAAGTCTCCGATCTACAGTTTATTTGCATACCATTGAAAATTTGATGCATTAATTTTTCCACATTTCAATTATTTCTTGAATTATGGAGAGTGTGCGCTGTTTAGTGGAATACCTGTAACTATAAAATAAGAAGAATGATTAGTAATTTCCATTTAATTCCAACTACCTTTATTGCTTATCTTGACAGATACGCGTATTTCGTCTACAATGTGCAGACTTCTTCAGTGTCGTGTACTAATACTCGACTGAAAGAAAACCTTCGCCACCTGCCGTATTTATCCTATTTTCTAAATAGGATAAATTCTCTGCATTTCTCTGCACCTGAAGTTAGCCAAGGAGTATCCGATAAAATTCCAGGAGTTCTTATCCCAAGCCAAGGTGGCAGAGGAATGCGAATCGAATAGGAAACGAACGGTCCTAGATAGGAAACTAAACAAGCTAAGAATAGGATCCCAACAGACACGGACCACACATCACACCAAGGAACAAGCCACACCTACACCCACCATCACCACGACACCGATGCTCCACGCCATTAAGGAACTGGTTGTCAACCGATCGACGACCGCATTCACGGAAGAACAACTGACTCTCCTCAACAAAGGATTAGGATATGCGGTTACAACCAAGCCCGACGTGGAGCAGATCATCATCGACGTGGAGACAGCGATTAAACACACACTCCCGACATTTTTACAACACAGCTAGGACTATCACTTCAAAAATTATTAAGGACGGACAAAAACAAAGCCACAAAAACGCAAAGGAAATTCGCACCGTCAAGGAACTGAAGTCTAATCCTGTTTTTTTACCTAAAAGCAGACAAAGGCAACAAAGTCGTCATCATGGATAAGGAGGACTACTACATGATGATGGCATTAAAAATCAACAATGGACCTTACAGGCAGCTTCGAGTAGACCCCCTACCAAACATGGTGAAACACGTGGATAAAACACTAAAGGAGTGTTAAGCAGTATTAGGAGATGCAGCAGTCCATCTTCGCGAACCAAACCCCATCCTTCCCCGAATCAAAGGCCTCCCAAAAGTCCACAAACCCGGAAACGAAATGAGGGAGATTGTTTCATCTGTAGGATCTCCAGCCCATAAGCTAGAAAAATGGCTCGTGAAAGAATTTCAAGGTATCTCCGAGCAATTCCCAACAAGCTCAGCTCAGTTCGTAACTCTCAGGAATTCTTACAACATCTTCTTTCATCAGGTCATATAAATGAAAATGAGGTAATGGTATCTTTCGACGTCACCGCCCTTTTCCTTAGCGTACCGATCAAGGACGCGATTAACCTTCTAGTAAATTGGCTTTTAAAACAAGGAGATGATACAGCATGGAAGCAAAAGGTGCGAATGTACCTTAAGCTCACCCGACTTTGCATGGAAGAGAACTATGTACTTCACTTTCAGAGGTTCTTTCTATAAACTACTAAAAGGAGCCCCTATGGGAAACCCTCTATCCCCAGTCCTCTGTGAACTGTTTATGGCAAATCTAGATACGTCGACGACATCTTCGCCGTAGTTAAACAAGAGGATCTCCCCTTAATTCTTCAAGCAATCAACAATCTCCACAAAGACATCAAGTTCACTCATGAAATAGAAAGGGATGGGAAACTTGCATTCCTCGACCTTCTGGTAGTGAGAGAATCATTGTCATCATCGTCTTTAGAGTTTGAAATTTTCAGGAAAAACCCACAAACACCCAAAGAGTCATCCGCTATAGGGAGGTAGAGGGGGGAAGGGGGAAGGGGGTCCGCATAGATTTTTTTTTACGCGGTTTTTTTTTACGCGGTTTTTTTTACGCGGTCCGCGTAAAAAAAACCGCGTTATTTCAAAAAACGACGTAAAAAAAACCGCGTTATTTCAAAAAACGACGTAAAAAAAGTCAAGGAAATAAAAATTATATTTCATATTCATATTGAAAGTATATGGTCATAAAAATGTATTGGTGGTGGAAAAACATGGTTCCAGTTACATTGGCCACCGGGAATCTGCTACAAATGGATAGAGGTTGTTAATTCAATGTGTGAGCAAAACAGTCCAGAGTAGTTATAGAGAGTTTTCGTCTTCGGCAAAATTTCTCAGGGTGTCATTCGTCGTCTTTTGACATTATCATATTAGTTCCACATCATGCCGCAGAGATGGCGCTGCAGTCTATCTTTTATAAATGAGGCGCTAGAGAAATGCCGTCTTCGGCAAAGTTTCTCAGTATGTTGTTTGTCGTCGTTTGACATTGTCATATTAGTTCCACATCATGCCGCATAGATGGCACTGCAGTCTATCTTTTCTAAATTAAACGCTAGAGAGTTGCTGTCTTCGGCAACGTTTCTCAGTATGTTATTTGTAGTATTTTAATATTATCATATTAGTTCCACATTACGCTGCATAGATGGCGCTGCAGTACACTGAAGTATTTTTTCATTACGGTAGTGGTACCGCGTAAAAAAACCTGCGTAAAAAAATCGCGTAAAAAAACACGTTATTTTAAAAAACGACGTAGAAGTAAAAAAAAATTAAATTTCATTTTGATTCGCAGTACACATGAAGTAATTCAATAGCAACAGTGAAAAATAAAAGATTGCATGCCATCAGCATAACTAAACAAACAAATGCAGATTCTTCAAAAATCTTACTGTATGTGAAAGCAGCTGTGCTAGTCAAAAGTTTGAACAGTCATGCTGATATATATATATATATATATATATATATATATATATATATATATATATATATATATATATATATATATATATATATATATATATATATATATATATATATATATATATATATATATATATAAATTTATAAATATATAATGTTATAATCCACAGACTCCTAAAATACTCTATTAAGCACTCAACTACCGTGATAGCTTTTACCCCACTTTCCCTATCGTATTATATTTTGTTTTGGATGTTGATTGTACATTTCCCAATTTGTAAGCCTACTTGCAATACCATTTAAAACAAATATTAAAAATTCGAACAATGTTGTTTGAAGTCTTTGTAATAAATCATTAGGACCATTGTAATACACACAAAAAAATCTGCTGTAGAAACTACCATTTCGAGGGTTAAATTGAGTTCCAGCACAAACAATTTTCAGCAGACTATAAATGCGTTTAATTTTACCATGACTGCGATGAAGTCATTCATGGTGGGGTTGATATCAACATGAGGTAAGTCAAATGTACCACAAATGTTGAAGGCTTTACCATAAACGTAGTAAAACCACTTAAAAACCATGTAAAAAAAAGGAGTATAGTTAGATATGTTTCCGGTGGAAAAAAACCGCGTCAAAAAAAATCAGTGTATTTAGAAGTGAACACGTTTGGTTTATAAATGGTCACTATCGAATACACTTTTCTCATGCGTATACCGACCAAATATCACCAAAAACTTCAGGAAACACAAGTTTTCCATCCGGAGCTTTGAAGCTTGCACGGTTAATGTAACCTCACAAATCCCGTGTAAAATATGTAATTTAAAACTTGCCCCAATTTTTTAAAAGCAAGGCTAGCGAGATGAGTTGCGCCAAAAGAGGGAACAAGAAAGAGAGAAAATAGTGACGTCATCATGCAACGGCTCATTGCGCGCATATCTTGTGTTAAAACCTCGTGGCTAACAATGTTAGACATTTGTTAGTCTAACAAGAGCTAACAACTGTCTAACAGCACAATTTAATTTAGCGTTTAATTTAGAAAAGATAGACTGCAGTGCCATCTATGCGGCATGATGTGAAACTAATATGACAATGTGAAACGACGACAAACAACATACTGAGAAACTTTGCCGAAGACGGCATTTCTCTAGCGCCTCATTTATAAAAGATAGACTGCAGCGCCAGCTCTGCGGCATGATGTGGAACTAATATGATAATGTCAAAAGACGACGAATGACGTATTGAGAAACTTTGCCCTGGACGGAAATCCTAGGGTTAATTTCAAAAGGGAAAAGGCCCCGTCAAATTAAACACGAGGGAACCGGAATGGGTTTGGGTTTGTTTTTTGTAAAAGGGGTTTTGGGAAAAAAAAATATTTTTTTTTTTTTTTTTTTTTTGTTGGGTTATTTTATGGCATCTTCGCGCAACATTGATGGGATTAATTTTTTATAAGCTCAAATATGTTTCCTACATCGGGATTCGAACCAAGGCTTCTCACGACTGATCGATGAATGCCGGTTGTGTTAACGCTCTTAGCCCAGAGAGCAATGGAATTATATAAGACAACTGCATAATATAAACGAAGCATACCCTAAGCATACCCTCTTTGTCGTTCTATAAAAACATATTTCATGCAGTTATTTTTAGATTTGTCTTGCTAAACACGTCGTTGAGACTGCGATACCCAAACTTTTTATCAGTGCAAACCTCAACCCGATATGAGTTACAAATGAAATCATACCCACCACCGTTCGTCACAAAACAAGCCGACACAATTTTGATACCCGGTGCAGGTTTAAACTGGATCATAAAAGAAAATGATATATCATATATATGAGAATGAAGATTCCTCGTTGAAAACACAGCTCAGTCATCTGAATATTAACATCCAGAAAAACACCCGGCTCCCCATAATGCAGCCATATTTTTTGCTAAAATTTTAGAAACCAAACATTCTGCTGCTAAGTCCAAGGTTAAGGAGAATGAAGATGACGATTCTGGATCTGACAGGCAGCCCAGCTCGATCATATGTTTCTCATTTCTAAAGTTAAATTGGAAAATGTCATCCAGATGATACTGCACCAATGCTACTTTTTAACTAGCAATGAAGCATTTATTGAGATAATGCAATAATGCATCATTTAATGCGTATTTAACGTTAAGTTGTTTGTAGAAATAGTAGAAACCCCCCACATGCAAAGTTTGGTTCCATTTGCTTGGTTAGAACTTGAACCATCACACTGGGCTCTTCGATTATAATAAAAATTTGAGTTTCATTTGTTTCACACCCCCCACCCCCTTCCAGAAAAGGGATGGGTCTTGAACCACCATAGAAACATTCTTGCCTACAAAACCCCTCACATGCCAAATTTGATTCGATTTGCTTGATTAGTTCTCGAATTATTCAGAAATTTGTGTCTCATTTGTATGAGAGCCCCCCTTCCTTATTGAGTAGGGGTCTCAAACAATCATAAGAACCTTCCCCAGCCCCAAAAACCCCTTCATATAAATTTTCACGTTGGTCGGTTCAGAACTGTTCGAGTCTATAAGGGTCTGACAGACAGACAGGCAGACAGAAATTCATTCTTATGCACATAGAAATCTAGCCTCCAAACACCCCCATATGCTAAAAGTGGTTTTATTTACTTGATTAGTTCTCGAGTTATGCAGAAATTTGCTTCTTATTTGTATGGGAGCCCCCCCCCCCTTCAAAATGGGGAGGGGTATTGAACTGCCATAGAAACATTTCTTGCCTCCAAAAACTTCAACATGCCAAATTTGGTTTCATTTGCTTCATTGGCTCTCGAGTTATGCTAAAAATTAGGTTTCATTTTAATGGGAGTCTCCCCTTCCAGAAGGCGGAGGGGTCTCCAAACCATTTATTTCCTTCAAAAACCTCCACATGCCAAATTTGGTTCCATTGGCTTGATTTGTTCTCGAGTTATGCAGAAATTCGTTTTTCATTTGTATGAGAGACCCCACTTTCAGTGAGCGGAGGAGTTTCAAACCACAATAGGTAGAAACATTTCTTGCCTTCGAAAACCTCCACATGCCAAATTTAATCCCAATAGCTTGATAAGCTTGGGTCGTCCCTTAGCTCAGTCGGTAAAGGCGCAGCTACAAAGCAACACCATGCTGGAGGTGGCTGGGTTCGATTCCCGGTCTGGTCTAGGAATTTTTCGTAAAGGAAAATTTCTCGACTCCCTGGGCGTAGCGTATGATTGTACTTGCCACACAATCATACTAATGCAAAAATGGTACTTGGCATCGAAAGCTCTCAATTAATAACTGTGGAAGTGCATTTAGAACACTAAGTTGAGAGCAAGCAATAAGCTAATTGTGAAAGCAATAAGCTTCAAATGCTAAAGAAGAAGCTTGATAAGTTCTCGAGTTATTCAGAAATTTGTGTCTCATTTGTATATGAGCCCTCCTTTCAGAGAAGGAAGGGGCTCGAATCATTTTAGAAACATTTCTGTCCTCCAAAACCTTCACATGCCAAATTGTTTTCCATATGCTTGATTAGTTTTCGAATTATGCACAAATTTGTGTTTCATTTGAATGAGAGCCCCCCCTCTTATAGAGGGCGGATGGGTCTCGAGCTACCTTAGATGCATTTCTTGCCTTCAAAACCCTCTACCTGTCAAATTTGGCTCTATTTACTTGAGTAGTTACCGAGTTATGCAGAAACTTGTGTTTCATTTGTATGGGGGGCCCCGCCCCCCTACCAGAGAGAGAGGAGGGGTCTCGAAAATTAAATTACTAATTACTAAATTACTAATTACTATTTCCGGTTTACTTGGGCAACATGACGCCAGAATGTGATATATTCACTCGTCTTCGCATCGAGTTTCCGATGGCTAGAAATTTGAGATGATTATGACTGTCTTGCTTTCAGAAGCATCGTGTCGTACCCTTGCGGTTTGCCTCGCCCGGAATTACCATAATTGCAGTGGTAATTCGACATTGCTCTGTCTCGCGGGCCGACAATGCCTCGTACAAACCAGCAGCTTAGAGGTGCTGTCGTACACTGAATCAATTTGGTCCGTATGGCGCGATATATACTAGCGTTAATAGCATAGCCAAGAAAGAAGGGGGGGGATATCATTTCAGCAACGAGTAATTTTCATATTTTTTGATTTGCATGAAACCTTGCATACAAGTTTTTGGGGAAGAAAAACGCCGTTTTGCATACTTGGTTCGCCATTTTGAATCTAGCCTTACTTATGAGAAGGGCCTATGAAAAATGCACATGATATCTTCAAAAAATTGTATCTCGGAAACGGTTTGTCCGATTGGTTTGGTGTCTTCGGCGAAGTTTTAGACAATTGTTGGTGCTATATGGAAAAAATATGCACGGTAAAAAAAAAGTTTGGTTTTTGTGTTTTGAACTAAAATATAGATTTTCCCTTAAAAGTTACATGTCAATAATTTTTTAATTATTCTTATGTTATAGCTGACTGAAAATGCTATCTAGTGCACAGTGGGTTGTTCTGGAGAAAAATAGGTTACAATGAAAAAAAAAATTTAAAAAAAAAATTACAATTTTCAAAAAAGCTATTAAGAAAAGTCAAAAAAGTTTGTCACTCTAATTTTATGAAAGTACATCAAATTTGCAAGCAAAAAGTACTTCGGTAACATTTTTCTAAGATGCACCGTTTAGAAGATATTACTGATTTAATATTGATTTTTTTGATAACTTAATAAGTTTTGGCCCTTTTCGGATGTACTCCGTGTTTTTCCAGTTTCAAAAGTATTTTTTTCGGAAAGATTGGAAAATTTTGAGTTAAAATGACACTGACAGCTTAAAGATTCGAGTGAAATTCTCTGCCTTAAAAGTATTTTGAAAAACAAGTTACAAAATCCCACTATCAGGAACAATGATTTCTTCCAGTTATTTTTGGTGTTTTGTGTTAAAAATGTGCATTCAACTCTTGCATATCGCCTAACAGTTTAATCCATTTAAACTGGATGTGTTTATACTGTGCATATTTTCTCTCTATTGCCGAACATCGCCACAGACATCAAACCGATGAGACAACTCGATTTCGAGATATACCTTTTTGAGAACTGCAAATGCAAGCTCCTCAATTAGCAAGATTCAAAAGAGCGAATTAAGCTTATTTTTCAGGGATGGTGATTGTGCGCAATAAAAAATAACATTATATGTTGGATATCATCAGTTTATTTTTATTCCTGTATTTTTATAAAATTATTGTTTACACAATTTTCTTAACAATATCGAATATTTTGGCATCATTGTCAGGACAGTTTGAATAAAGCTTTGCCTTTATTGTATTTTCTGATAGAGGAAGAAATGAGTGGAATTTTTGAGTTTCTTGAATTGTTTTTGCATTATTATATTGATTATTTAGCTGCAAAGACATATTTTCGTATTCTTCTGTAGTAGAATAACAAAATGACAACTTTGTAAGTTCTTCTTCTTTTCGTTTGTTTGCCCAATTAAACAACTCTCTTGCAGTCTTTATCGGGTGTTCGCGTTCTTTGGCTAAACTTGCTCTGGTAGCCATGCGTTTTATCGTACCTCCAATAGCATCGCATGGACCTTTTCCGTGCGATGTTGCGAAGAAATGCCATTCAGCGTCAATACCATACTTTGACTTAAATTTACAAAGGCTAGAAAAGTTTTTTCGGTTTTTATACTGTGAAGCAGCACCATCTGACATAAAATAATTTTTTTTTATGTTTTTATTTTGATCAATTTGTAAAAAGTTTATCATTTTATCAATAAACAAATTAACAGCGACTGAATCATGTCTTAGTTCTTCAGAAATTATAATGAAGCTAAAATGTTTAATTTGCATATTTTCAGTATAATATATTACGAAAGGATGGATTGTGGCCTGTTGCACGTTCCAATGGTGTGATTGAACTTCATCCTGCAAAATGAAGCTGTAATTTTCAGAAAAGTCACAAATAGCTAAAAATTCAGCATCTTGCAAGTTTTGTTTTGTAGTTTTCAAAAAATTGGATTGTTCGGTTTTTACAAAATCATGCGGAATCAAACTTTCTAATTTTGAGCTGAAAAATGAAACAAACTCATCGGTTTGCTTTACAATAGTTTCTAAATCACATCTGTCAGTGGTAACCCATTGTTCGAATGAAAGCTTTTCAACAAAGTTTTCTTCCAGTTGTTTCAATAAACTGTCTTATAAAACTGAGGTATCTGGGCAGTTTTTACATCTTCGTAGATGGCAATGAGTTGTCTTATTTTCGCAAAGTAATCTATTCGTTAATGTTTTTAGATCATTCAAGACATTGTATTTTTTTAAGTTATGTAGAATTAAATTGACATTTTCATGCGTAGTGCAAACGCAAACATTATGTGTTCCTGTGATAGTCAATAGTTTACATTGCCTTGGCCGGAGGCTTGCAAATGATGAAAACCGTATTTTTACATTGACGTACATTTCATTAAAGCGATTGAAAGCTTCTCTAAATGTCATCATTAACAATCTTTTCTGAACAGCTAATCTCTTATTTCCTGTCTTTACGCTAACAAAATCTCTTTGGCCTGGCATTGCACGGCTTATATCATCGTCCTCAAAAAAAATCAAAACCAGTTCTTTTGTTTCATTACTCAAAGCTTTTCCAGAGCTTGAACCTTGAGATGAATCAAATAGATTATCTCTTTCCTTCCTTGCATCTGATGCCATATTTCTACTGGTTTTAAATTCGTCTACAATTTTTTGTACTGACCATGATTTTGGTAACAATGATAAAATTGATAGTTTTTCTTGCCTTATGGCTGAATTTAAAAATTTAATTTTCATATTTTCTATGACTTCATCAAACTCGTTTGCTTTTTCTGTTTTAGCGTCTAATTTAAAAATATTTCTTCGTACACCTTCGACGATTTCAGCGCACTTTTTTTCAGGATAGTGAACATTTTTAACCTTACCTAAATCTATAGGCGAAACACGAATAGCTGCTATTCCTCGGTTGAATATTTCGACGTCTACAGGCATCGTGAAGTCTTCATTTGATTGAATTGTGCTTAGCGTTGACGCTGATGGTATCGTGACCAAACTTTCATAGCTTTGCGAATCAGGTACATCAGGTATGGTCTGAACAGTTGGCATCCTTGAGCCGCCGGCTACGCTTTGTTCTTCGTTTTGGGTGAGGTGAGCTCTTGAATCAATATGTAGACGGCAAGACGAACAAACACGAAAATCCTTGGTGTTCAGTGTGGATACCTTGGAAAATCCAATTGATTTTAGTTTTTGGATGATACCATCCGTGAGATATCGCAGCTCTTTCGAACACTGAATGTCTTTGAATGGGCGAATACATCTTATTTTACTCATTTTGTAATCTGTAACATAGAAAATATTTTCCAATTGTTAGTTTTGTACGTAAATATCACAAAACATATAATTAAAATGTGTATTTAAAACTAACCTTTGCACCAAAACGTGTTACACTTTCCTTTACAATTATTATGTTATCAAACAACACTGGATCTCGTTCAAAAACACAGGATTATGAGCTGAAATTACTATAATCACTATGCTACTAGCAACCTTTCTGCATTTACTGTTTGGTAGATACTGGATGAATTCAGAACCGAGTCAGACATTATTATACAGCTCACGGATAGAAATCATAGAATGCTGGGTAAAGACTGTTGGAAGATAGGTAGAGTTGAACGCTCAGGTATCGTCGAACCTTCAGGTACGAGTTTGGAGAGTTGGAGCGAGGTAGATTTGCTGGCGTAGGTATATTGTTATTGAAGAAAATTGTAAATTGTATATACCTGGAATGAATAAAGAGTGCGGCGGTTGTTGATTGAGGTATCAGTCGGCAGCCGTCTAGTTTGATGGAAGGTGACTAAGACTGCGTTCTTTTTATTTATTATTAAGAAACGGTCATCGACGGAGCTAGCCTCGTTATGGCCAGCGTGGCCATGGTGGACTAGTTTCAACAAAGACCATGTTTACAATCACCAACTGTACGTAGTACAGCTAACTGGTATCTAATTACCTGTATCTAATACTTGTTAGCACGTTTTCAGCACAACGCACCAAAAATCACTTGAAGAAATCATTGTTCCTGATAGTGGGATTTTGTAACTTGTTTTTCAAAATACTTTTAAGGCAGAGAATTTCACTCGAATCTTTAAGCTGTCAGTGTCATTTTAACTCAAAATTTTCCAATATTTCCGAAAAAAATACTATGGAAACTGGAAAAACACGGAGTACATCCGAAAAGGGCCAAAACTTATTAAATTATCAAAAAAATCAATATTAAATCAGTAATATCTTCTAAACGGTGCATCTTAGAAAAATGTTACCGAAGTACTTTTTGCTTGCAAATTTGATGTACTTTCATAAAATTAGGGTGACAAACTTTTTTGACTTTTCTTCATAGCTTTTTTGAAAATTGTAATTTTTTTAAAAAAAATTTTTTTCATTGTAACCTATTTTTCTCCAGAACAACCCAATGTGCACTAGATAGCATTTTCAGTCAGCTATAACATAAGGATAATTAAAAAATTATTGACATTTAACTTTTAAGGGAAAATCTATATTTTAGTTCAAAACACAAAAACCAAACTTTTTTTTACCGTGCATATTTTCTCCATATAGCACCAACAATTGTCTAAAACTTCGCCGAAGACATCAAACCAATCGGACAAACCGTTTCCGAGATACAATTTTTTGAAGATATCATGTGCATTTTTCATAGGCCCTTCTCATAAGTAAGGCTAGATTCAAAATGGCGAACCAAGTATGCAAAACGGCGTTTTTCTTCCCCAAAAACTTGTATGCAAGGTTTCATGCAAATCAAAAAATACAAAAAATAAAAAATTTCCCACTTGTTCGTGGAATCGCTCCATTACAAAAATGTACAGCAGCAATCCTCCAATTGACATATGGATCCCCAGCTAATCCATTACCATCATCGTCAGCAGCAAAATTACACGCATTGCTACTCAAAAAACTTGAATATGCGGACTCTGCAGTTGCTCTTTCGAGAATTCTTTTCTGTTCCATTACATAACACTTTCTGGTAGTTTCAGCGTGCTAAACCATTCGACTGATGACCTGTGCCGTTCCCGAGTTCATATTACTTTTATCATCACTGCTTCCGCCAGCAGATTTCCGGCCTAGGCCATCTGCAAACCTACATATGCGCAGCTGCTTTTCAGTAGTTAATGTTGTTCTTAGAGGCGTTTTCCCCATAGGACGGCCGGCGAGATGATTAAGATCTAATTTCTTGTAGAACATCAGCTGAATTGGAACTCTTTTCTTTGGAACACTTAGTAGACTTGCCCGCCAGCACCTGAGAAATAAAGAATAGGAATAGTATAGTGATGTTCCACGAAAAGGTTAGGTGGGGCAAGATGGATCAACTTGTAGATTTATTTGAATTAATTAGACTTACCTGCGAATAAACCGCAAATAAAAACAACAATAACAAACCACTGACACTTTTCACCATACAGCAACCGTCTCCCGGGCTTCTATCCCGCTGATATATTTGAGCACCCGATACTTCCCGAGAGCCTCGCTACTATTTTGATAGCGCATTTAGCAGCGCCCGGTGTGGTGTGAGGTAATGGTGTTTCGCTGCTAAAATAAGTTTAATACCGGATTGGTAAGGTTGCTCTAAACCCGCCGTATCGAACAACACCTATCATGTTCAATGGCAATTTTAACCTTTTTTTCCCCCCTTTACCCCTTTCCCAGAGCCACCTGAAACGTGCCATTCTGGAGATCATCGCCTCGGGCGTCGCGTGCAGCACCGTCGATCTGGAAACGTTCGTCAACTGTACGTTGTTCAGCTGCGAAAAGAAGTGCCGCTTCACCTTCAGCATGGACTCGCTGGAACAAAGTCACCGACGGACGGCATGGCCCAAAAAAGCCGACTCCAACCAACAGCAGCAGCTCGATCAGGTCGATCCAGTGGCCAGCTGTGTTCGCTTCCTGCTGGAGTACGAATTCATCCGGATGCAGACCAGCGCGGATAGTGGAGAATCGCTGCTGGTGTCCACACCGCTGGGGAATGCTTGCCTGTCGGCTTCGATGGCACCTCGCGATGGGTTCCTGTTGTTTGGCGAGCTGCAAAAGTCTCGCCAGTGTTTTGTGCTGGAATCGGAACTGCACGCCATCTATCTGGTGACACCGTATTCCGTTAGCTACCAGTGGCAGGACATCAGCTGGGTGGATTTCCTCGAACGGTGGGAGAACATGGACGCTGCGATGAGACGGGTTGGTGAGTTGATCGGGATACGGGATGCCTTCTTGGTTAAAGGGCTACGCGGTAAGATTGGTGAGGCAGACCGGGATGCGTTGTTGACTCATAAGCGGTTCTATACGGCGCTGGCTTTGAAACAGTTGGTCGATGAGGAACCCCTGAGCGTGGTGGCGCAGAAATTCCACTGTACTCGGGGATTGCTACAAAGTTTGCAGCAGGTTGCCTCGACTTTCGCAGGTGCGTATCGGTACGTGTGTTAACGGAATAATTCATCAAAAAGTTGAAATTTCAGGTATCGTAACTGCATTCTGTGCTTCGCTAAACTGGAATTTATTAGCGATGATCATCAAGCAGTTCCGAGAACGGCTGTACTTTGGAGTACAGCCAGACTTATTGGATCTGATGCGGATAGCCAGTCTGAACAGTCAACGAGCTCGGTTGTTGTTCAACGCTGGTATCACCGGTTTGCTGGAACTGGCTAACAGTGATCCACTGGACGTCGAACGGATTCTGTACAACTGCGTGAGCTTCGAAACGGAACAACGAAGGGATGGGGAAGCGGAATTCGATGCCCGACGGAGACTGAATCAGCGCAATTTGTACGTAACGGGAAGGGCTGGGCTGACGGTGCAAGAGGCGGCCAAGCTACTGGTTAAGGAAGCCCGGGAATACATCCAGCTGGAAATGGGTGTACGAAATCCAGATTGGGAGGAAAGAGTTGAGGAGGTGGAAACTGTTAAATCACCTATGGGGCAAAACGTCGATAGTGAGAATCTGTTCTCTCCGATGGCTCAGGCGCCACCACCACAACCGCCATCGGTGACGTCGTTCGAAGTGTCCAACGCAGATAGCAATAGGGAAATTGAACAGTTTCACAATTCGCTGCTGATGAACTTTTCCCACGTGTTGAGCGATGACAAGGTGTCCGGTCAAGGAGCAGGCGGCAAGTATGACAGAATAGATGTAGTTGATTTATGTGCCGATTTGGGATTGTTCCAGAAGTTCGAGGGCATTTTGGATCAGTGTAGTTCAGTTAGTGTTTCGTTTGGGGTGAACAAATTTGATCGATCGAAATCGATAATTGGTGGCAATTTGCTAATTAACCAGCAGGGTCGATGCGAACAGGATGAGATTGTGAAAAACTACCCTTATGTTTTCGGAGAAAATCTGTATCTGAGTGGAGTTGCGTTTACGTTTCCGGAAACGGGTGAGGTCGGAATCGGAATCGGTCAATGCAGTGTATTATTTGAATTTACGTAGGAATCAGAGTATCAAGTGTGATTTGAAGCAAACTGCGATGAGACGGTTGTTCGCGCGTGAAGGAGCAACCGTAGATATGTTCGATGCCAAGGATCAGCTGAAAATGGCCTATCGAAGTGGATTGCTTTCGCTGCAGCAGGAATTGATGGCGAATTTACGCGATCCGAAGGTGGCGTGTTGGCTGCTGCAGGCCGAAGATAAGGTCATCCCTTTGGCGGCAATGGTAAGTTGAAGATTTTTATTATAGATGCCCACTACCAGCAAGAGACAAATGAACCTCTGGGTTTTATCAACATCTGCTCTGAGATAATATAGACTGCCGCATCACAGCTAGAAGGATTTCGCAGACTCCCGCGTGTTTTTTTTCCGCCGCAGCAGCGAATAACCGCGGCGAAAAAATCGCCGCAATGACATTACATGGCGGCTTATAGGAGCGCCCAACCCGACGCGATGCGTTTTTTAATCGCGTCGGTTTGTGTGCTCCCATGAGCCGCCATGTAATCACATTGCGGCGATTTTTTCACCGTGATTATTCGTTGCCGCGGCGGAGAAAAACGCGACAGTTTGCAGAACCCTTGAATCGTCTTTCAGATCTGGTCCGGATGATCGTTAACGTATACAGTAATGTAAGAGTATACTCCTCCTCGATACCGTACGTACAAACGCGGTTCTGCACTCGAAGGTTTGAATCCCATCAGTCTAAGCACACGGTCGATCTTCTTATACCACATCCGTGCCGACTGTTTTTACCCGTATAGGCTTCTTTTCAGCAAACAAACGGTGTTTCCTTCGGAGCTGGTAGTTTTGAATCCTGGTGGCAATCGCATGTAGATCTGCGCATCAAGACTCCCGTGAAGATACGCAGTTTTTACGTCAATGTGCTTCACTATCAAATTCTAACAGCACTCGAAACGTTGTCTGTTTCACGACAGGCGCAAATACTGCGTGAAAATCGATACCGTAGACTTGTGTGAAGCCTTATAGCGGAAAACTTTACCTTCTTCGCCGCACTTTTTCCTTAAGATCCAGCAGCACCCGATTGTCTTCTTCGCTGGCGGCAACTCAGTCTCCTCCCAAGTGTGATTATTCATCAGTGATTAGAGCTCCTCCTGAATGGCAGCTGTGCATTGATCGCTTTTAGCACCACTAATCGCTTCCTGGTATGGTAGTGGTTCACTAAAACACTTTTTCACTGGACCATTGATCTGGTATCGCTGTGGCGGAATCCCCTGTGTACTTCGTTCCGATCGCCGAACTTCGCTGATTACTGGCTCCTCCTGAATCGAATCATTTCTACCACGAAAAAATGATTCCTGATCGAACCCTTCAAAAGCGTCCTCATCATCCGCATCTTTGTAGGTGGATGTGTTGCTCCTAATCTTGTCATTTTCTTCTTCTACTTTTGCTATGGCTGGGTTCGCTTCCATAGGAAAAACCACGATATCTTCTGGTTTGGACTGACCAACATGACGGAAGATTTCAGTTTCTCCTGTGTCAAAAACCGGACATCGCGACTAATGACTACTTTATCGGTATCAAAATCGAACAATCAAAGCTCTTTATGCTGCGAAGAACATCCGACGAATGTCATTCTAACCGCTTTCGCTTCTAGCTTCGTTCGCTTCTCGCAGGCCAGGGAACCAAACACATGCAAATCGGTAAGGTCTGGCTTCACTCCAAACACGATTTCATACGGTGTCCTATCCTTCGCTTTTGTTGGAAGAATGTTCTATAAGTGATTCGCGGTAATTACAGCTTCGGTATCGATACCCCATCCCAGCATCTAAGAGCACACAGCGTGCCATTTCGATCAACGAGCGATTCTTCCTTTCCGATACGCCATTCTGCTGTGGTGAATTGCGGGAGTATTCCTTCTTCATGGCAAAACTTCTCCAAAGCCCCGCTCGTATACTCTCCATCGCAATCTGTAGGGAGTACCTTCGGCGGTCTTCCAAATAGTGTTTTGGCCATCCGCACGAAGCGCTTGAAGCAGTCTTCCGTTTCAGATTTCTGACGCAGGAAAAAACACCCAGGTATATCGGCTGAAGCCGTCGATGAAAACGAGCAAATAACGGCATCGTCCAGGCTTTTTGATATTCATAGGACCGCACACATCACTTTGTACAAGATCCAGCACAGCTTTGGACTCCTGTTCCGGTTCCTTGGGTACCGGAAGTGAAAAGGAAGAATTTGTTTTTCCTTGATTATCGAGATTTTCAGCCCTGGGCTGGTTCATCTCCCGTCGTAGTCACTGAAATACCTTTTGGGTATTTTCGTAACTTGTCCGGGGGTGAGATTCGAACTCGTGACTTTGGCGTGAGAGGTATGGATGCTAACCGAAAAGGAAGAAATTCGATCCTAAGTCCAAGAAAGGCATTTTTGTTAGTTATTGTGAAGACACGAAAGGTCACCGGGTCTATGATCCAGTGAATGATCGTTTCCACTGGAAGAAGGCGCCGTTGTCAGAGCGGCTGAACGAGTGGAGCTGGTGGAATTCATGGGGCTTTGCTGAGAGGAATTTCTTGAGCATCTTGTGTTTGGCGGAATCAAGCCTGGTGAAGAAGTTCCAATGCGATAGCAGCAGTGTGCTGTGGTACTGTTGTGCATTCTGGCGTTAAACAACCGATTCATAATGTCGTGCCTGACAATCCTGGTCGTACCGAAATAACAACAGAAGCCATCGTTGTCGATTCGTTCAGTGCAGTGGACTATTTCGAGGATGCCTGTTCCGATTTTGCGCTCCCATTGCAACTGAATAGACTAGCGCAGCAAGAGTTAAGGAGCGGTGGTTGGGAGCGCCGTTGTCCAGGCAAGTATAATGACTTTGATAGTCGCGGTTACTTCTTCTGGTGGTGGCCATTCTCGTCAGTTACCATCCAACACGACGATAGATGCTGGTACGATGGGTGATCCGATGAATTATGAGGAGGTTCTAGAACGGCCCGAGCGAAATTTTTGGATGGTGGCGATGAGAGAGGTCCCTTAGCGAGAACGTCTCAAGCCGTGATTTGGCTAAAAGATCGGCATGTCGCAGAGCTACGTCCAGAATGCAAAGAAGAGAGCTGGACTACACAAGCATAGAAGGCGTACAGAACTTCCCAAACCGCAATGAGAGCGGCAACAATCGACGGTTAAAACTCGGGCACGGAAGCTCTACGAGAAGATACGACAAAATATGGCTGCTGTGTGATGGACGACGAAACGTGTATAAAAGCCGATTTTAAGCCAAATTCCGGGGTTGGAGTTTTTCACCGGCAAGAGCAAGTTCTATGTGGACGACAAATTTAAGAAGAAGAAAAGGTCGAATTTCGCCTCCAAATATCTCATTTGGCAGTCCATCTGCTCTTGCGGGACTGAGGAGTGAGCCTTTCGTGACAAAGGGCACAGTAAATAAGCGAGATCTACAAATCCGAGGTGCCCTCGAGAAGCGCCTTTTGCCGTTCTTGCAGCAGTCACGACGAAGCTCCGCTATTTTGGCCCAGATTGTGGCATCATGCCACTATGCCTAAAAGTGTCCTGGAGTGGTATGAGGCCAATTCTAGTCCATTTTGTTCCAAAGGACATGAATCCGCCAAACTGCCCGGAGCTGCGCCCGGGGGAGCAGTACTGGGCAATGATGAAGCGGGAACTTCGGAAGAGTAAGAAGACAGTCAAAGACGAGAAGGACATGTTAAGAAAATGGAAAAAAAAACTGAGAAACTGGTACCGGATG
The DNA here is from genome assembly GCA_024533555.2 of Aedes koreicus. Taxonomy (NCBI): domain Eukaryota; kingdom Metazoa; phylum Arthropoda; class Insecta; order Diptera; family Culicidae; genus Aedes; species Aedes koreicus. The sequence goes on from JAHHFK020004426.1 coordinate 159,454, forward strand.
ACACTGTAAAGACTTTGATGGAGGGCATCAAGCGAAAATGCGTTCAATTTTACACTCAAGGCTCCATCGATTAACTTTTCTTTTGATTTTTGAAGTAAATATATGTATAAAACTACCCTAAAATTTTGGTTTGATTCTAAACATTATAAGAAAATTGGCATGACATTTTCGGTGTCGCAATAATTTCGTGTTCGCCTTTAGTTTATGATGTGGGAAAAACTTCAATTCATAATTATTTAAGTTATCGCTTTATATGAAGGGATAACCCATCATCAATATAGTATCTATGCGAGGAATTGAACGTGGATTCCCAAAGGATATTTTTCGGCAAAGTTGTAAAACTTGTTAAGTAGAATTTGATCTAAAATTTTTAATAATGTTCTCAAGCTATTGATAAGTATACTGATCTATTTCAATGATATTTTCTGGAGGTTTCTTTTAGAGGGAAGAACCACTAATACATCTAATGTACGCTGATCTGGAAAGGTTGAATGTGCGAATCATCGCCGGTCGAGTTTTGTAAGCCCAATGTGTGGCCTGCGAATACTTCACTTTCAGAGGACATTTTCGACAATATTGAGAACTTGCTACCTGCCCATTCAGGCCTATTTTAAACAAGCAATTTGGTGAATGCTGATTGATTTGGGGCTCAATAACATAGAATTGATTGAAAAAAGTAGGAAATATTTTTTTGAGATGTGCTGGGTCGTCCAAACTGCCCAAGAGATCAGAACTTAAGATGTATCGTTGTAACAGTAGCTTTATCCGCTTCACAATGTTATGATATGTATTCAAACATATTTAATGAATGTCCTGGAAGACCAACTGACATTATGAGATAATCTTGGGATATTCTATGCCAAACAAACTAAGTTAACTTTGTATAGCCAATAAAGCTATTGTTCTGTCACAGGGATACTCGGAAAAAAAAACACGAGGCGCGAACTTTTAATTTTTTATTGCTTTCGCTTTGCTTGTCGGGACACGAATGATAACAGGAAATGGAACAGAACTGATGCTTGATGGAAAAGGCCTATTGTACACTGAACTGAATTATCGGTACGGAAACACACTCATCGGAAGTAGTACAATATCGTGTAATAAGTACCGAAAACACTCGTAAGGCCGATTTACATATGTACGGAAATTGTAGATCTTAAATTTGAAAGGGCAGTTTGAATGAACTGAAATTAGCAAAGTTATCCTATGATGTCTGTGGACGTTTCAGAATATTCATTGAATATGTTTGAATCTTTATCGTAGCTTTGTATAGCTCAAAAAGCTACAGTTACTACTGTTTATATCTTAAGTTCGGTACTCAAGATCAGTCTTTATGAACCTCAACATCCCAAGATATCTCATTATATCGATTGACCTTCCAAAACAATTTCTTAATTTGGTCAAATGCATATTGTTACTTTGTTTAGCCCAAAAAGCTGTAGATTTTAAGCAGCAATTCAAAACTTAAAATCTTACATTTTTTGGGTTTTGAATTCAGGAAAGTTTGGCTAACCTAGAACATCCGAAGATTATCTCATAATGTCTGTTGTTCTTCCAAAATATTCAATGAATATGTTTCAATATACATCGTTCTGATCTCAAGGATAGTTTGGATGACCTTGAACATGTCATATTGCTTTATAATGTGTTTTGACTTTAAGAGTATTAACGGAATATGTTAGAATATTTATTGTAGCTTTGTATTGCCTAAAATTTACTGTTACAACCGTATATTAAGTTCTGAACGCCAAGACAGTTTGGATGACGTAGACTATCCCAAGATTATCTTCTGATGTATTTTTACGTTAGAAAATATTCACCGAATATACTTGAATACGTGACGTAACTTTGTATAGTTCAAAAAACTACTGCTACTACCGTATATTTCCAGTTCTGAACTCCAGGATCGGTTTGGATTATCTAGAGGATCTCAAAGTTATAAAATTATGACTGTTGACCTTTCAAAAGATTCATATGTTAGAATACATATGGTCACCAGATATAGCTAAAAAAAACTACTGTTACAACTGTAGATCTGATGTTTTTAACTTAAGGATAGTTTGGAGTACCTAAAATATCCCAAGATTGTCGTATTATGTCTGTTGGCCTTACACACTATTCAATCAATATTGTTAAACACATATTGTTCCTTTACACACTCCAAACACCTACTGTTACAACTGATGACCTAGGACACCACAAAGTTATCAAATAATGGCTGTTGACCTTCCAAAAGGTTCATTTGATGTGTTTAAATACACAGCGTAACCATATAGCTCTGGAGGGTTATTTTTGTACTTCTGGACGTGAGATTCTAATTCAATTTCCATTTTTTATAACCTCAAAAACAACAAAAAGACAAAAAAATGTGAATCATATTTATAAAATTATTAAAATACATGAAAATATATAATATAGTATAAAAACACTTCTCTTTTTTTATAGCATTGTTTTTTTTTTAATTCCTTAATTTTTCGAATTTTGGAGGTTCTTAGACCTCGATTTTCTTCTTATATCCTTTTTTTTTTTTTTATTTTTCACCCATTTTTCTCTGAGATAAAAAACATATGTGGACAACACTATTCTTTTTTTCATCCTCTGTGTTATTATACACTGTTGTTTCTTTGTACGTCTTATACACCCCCGGTCTGGGCTGAGAGCAAAGGAAGGCGTGTTAAGAACCACGTGTTTTGTTTTTTGCTGCGTCGTTTTCGCGAAAAAAATCAAACAATAATTCGTAATTTAACTTGAGCTAACAGTGAAATCATAAAATCTTCGCGAAAATTGTGTAAGCCGTAGTGAATATAATCGATTCCCTCTCGAAATGTGTGAGTGTCGGTAGTATTTCCCCGTTTTTTGTTTGTTTTTGTGCTTCGCCCTCGCACCCGGAAGAAGAGTTAAATCAGCTTAGTTTTGGTTATTAGTGGTAATATTGTGACACTCGGGCATAATTTATTAGTTTAGAGGGTTCTTGCGCTTTGTCGCGAGTTAATCGATGATTATTAGCAGTTTTGAAGCTCGATATAAAGTCGCCACATAACGGGGATTTGCATTATTGGCAGAGCGTGGAGTGAAAAAAAAGAAGAGTAGTGCAATGTAAAGAACGGCCATTTGCTGGTCAGAAGCAGCAAACGAAAACAACGCGCACGGGCGGGTGAAAAGCTTGCACATAATTTTAGGTGCATTCACCACGGGGTGTACAGAGTTTTGTTATGCAGGTTGCATATCTAGCGGGCGGTTTAGTAACGTTAATTTTTGCGCATATTTAAACGCGAGTGCATGAAATTAATCACGAATCAACGTCGAAAATTTTTATTTTTACGAATGAACAAGATAGTGTGATTGAGGAGGCGGACATGGGTGAGATGTATCTAACTATATAACAAAAATCTTATTTTCAAAAAATACTAAATACGTGCCTGGTTTGGAAATTTTAAATTTCCAAATCTGGAAGCGTGTTGCAGTGCCCTTATCCAAATGCAGGGTGGCCACAGACTCGGAAAAATCGGGAAATGCGGGAATAATGGGGGAACAAAAAAATCGGGGAAAAATACGGGAAAAAGCGGGGATTTAAAAATATTCGGGGATTTTGGCGGGTGTGGGGGGCATTGTGCCACTTTTTAAAAATGTGGTTTTGGGAGGATTTGTGTGTTTGGGGGAGGTGTGACAGTGTGGTGTGTGTGTTTTTTTGATATGTTGTGAACAAGAAGGAAAGGGGGGGCTGGTGGGGGGGCGGGGGGGGGGGGGGGGAAGAAGTAGATATTTTTTTTAAAAAAATTATTTTTTTTTGTTATTTAGCTTAGTGACGTTTAATGCACGCACACTATCGTGTCTATCGTCGTGTGAAAATCGTTTGTTTTCTCACAGATAACCTAAAAGTTTGCATTGTGGTTCGCGATAGAAAAGATCTTTTTGACAGCTGTTTGTTATGTTTTCTTCTAAAACACACTACTACATTTCCAGAAGGCACACTACCACACCGAAACGTGGTAAGGGCCGGTTCATAAACCACGTAGACTGATTTTTTTAAAATCCCGACCCCCCCTCCCGCGCAGTCTTTTCTATATTTTTTTTTTTTTTGTTTTGTGGGGAGCGCTAACTTTGGTCAACCCCCCCCCAACCCAGAAGGGCTTGGGTGGTTTATGGTTCCCCCCCAGCTTGGTTTCTTCTCCTTATTTTTCTTTGTTTTATTTTTTATCTTATGAATATAAAAATTTGGTGATTAATCACCCTATTAGTGAGAAAAAAAAATTATTTCTAATATTTGCATAGAAAATTAAACTTTATTCCACAAAGTTATAGCAAATTTAATACAAAACAACTTTGCCGAAGCTTTCATACCCCTATCTATTGGTTTTAATGTAAATATGGGGAGTTTTCTTTTGAACATGCCTTAAATTAAATTTTTCGAATATATCATCTCGTGGCGATTTTTATTGCTATACTTCTTTCTTCTTCTTCTTTAGCATTTCAAGCTTATTGCTTTCACAATAAGCTTATTGCTTGCTCTCAACTTAGTGTTCTAAATGCACTTCCACAGTTATTAATTTCGATGCCAAGTACCATTTATGCATTAGTATGATTGTGTGGCAAATACAATCATACGCTAAGCCCAGGGAGTCGAGAAATTTTCCTTTTACGAAAAATTCCTAGACCAGACCGGGAATCGAACCCAGCCACCTCCAGCATGGTGTTGCTTTGTAGCTGCGCCTTTACCGGCTGAGCTAAGGGAGGACCTATACACTTTTGTGTTTACAAAATCAGATACGTCGTTTTGAATAAGCTGTCGAGATTTATTAAAAAGGTATTCATCCTGTCGCGCATTAATGTCGACGATGGAGCAAGGATTTTCGATAAACGAAAAGTGTCTGGTGGTGAATCAAACTAAAAAGAGTTTGGTAGCTCAGAGACGATGCCATAACGACTGCTGGAACTGTCAACGATTTGAAATCACGAAGTCCTTGGTACAATATGCACGCAACGCACGTACCAAATACGGCGAGTCACTGACAGCATGAAAAAGTGAAGGATTTGCAAGAAAAAGAAGCGAGAATGGAGAGAGAAGCAGAAAGTACAGCAAAAGAGCTTAAAGCAAAGAAAATGAAGCTATTGGCCGATGCTCAGAGGGATGCAGCGTGCATTGACGAGCAAATAAAAATGCTTCTGAAGTGAGCGAGGAATGCTCACTTTTGAAGCATTTGAACTTGACTGATTGGACTGATTAAAGATTTTTTGTTAAAATTGATCAAGAATAATTCAAAAACATTTCTCCTGCCCGTTGAGGAATTCTCGGGTGCTTTCACAGCGTACAGTCAATGAATATTGTTTCAGTTTTTCTTTTTCCATTTGCATTAAATAAGGCTTGTTCGTGACAAAATCTGGACACCCCTAAATAAGTATGTCTCTGGAAATATTTCATCAACGCGTGAAAGATTTCGCAGACTGATGAGCGTATGTCTGTTCATTGTATAAAATCAATTTTTGGTGATACTACAAGCTTTTAGATCGAAGATGGCGTCGAAAGAAGAGCAAGTGCGAAATGCAATTGTGTGCGGTCGCAATGAAAATCCGGATCTGTCAGTAAGAAAACTTGCAAAAAAAGCTTGGTTTTCCTGCAAGCAATATCCATATCGTTCTTAAATCTTTCGATACACGTTTGACAACAGCCAGGAAGGCTCGGAGAGGAACAAAACCGGATCTCAGGAACCACCAGAAGGACGCGAAGGTGAAGCAAATATTGCAGAAGAGACCAGATCTTTCGGTACGTACTGTGGCTAGAAAAATAAAAATGTCCCCAACTTTCGTGCATACTTCCAAGCACCGGCAAGGTATGAAGTCGTTCAAGGTGGAAGCTGTACCGAACCGTAATGATGAACAGAATGTGACGGCTAAAACTCGGGCACACAAGTTTTATCGCGAATATTTGACGAAGTCTTAGTGATAATGGACGATGAAACTTGTGTGCTGGAAGACTTTAAGCAGCTTCCCGGAATGTCTTATTATACTGCCATATTGTCACTACGCCAAAGATGTTTTAGAGTGGTATAAAGCGATAGGAGTCCATGTTGTACCGAAAGAGGCGAATCCACTTGACTGTCCGGAGTTGCGAACTATCGAGCGGTATTGGGCTCTCGTGAAGAGATACTCTCTCAATATAAACAACTAGCTACAACTATGGACAAATTTCTTGGACAAAAGCAGCTAAATCGATAGCAGAGAAGTCTGCACAGACCCTAATGGCTGGAGTAAACTCAAAAGTTCGTAGTTTCTTCATGAAGCCTAAATAATTTACTGTAATTAGTTTGAGGATGACTAATAATGCACAATTGAGTGAATCTTGGATTGAACTAACAGCAAATTTGTTTTATTCCAAATTTAATCTGTTCAAACTTTGTCGCGAACAAGCCTTAACCTGCCCATAAATGTCTGCCGTGTTTTAATGGCTTAACCCTCAACTAGGTTTTAAACTTGGTGGAGCTCGTCTTTGTAGATTTATGAACCGACAGTTATGCACCCTGTATCTGCGTCATACATGATTTTAATTTCACACCAAGTATAGTCTGCATCATTTTGTATTCGAAAACTTCGAATGCTTTACTATTTTCCTTTGATGTTTATGTTTCTAAAGGGTGATACGGTCAAAATTAGGTCAAGGGAAAACGCGTGTAAATCGGTGAAATCGTTTATTTAAAAAATCAAATTAAATTTCTTTTTCAAGTTCAATTAGTATAAAATTCAGGAAAAATATTCAGTTAGGCTTCCGCTTTTCCAAATCCGAATTGCCGGGCCTTACGCTTGACCCCTGCCATCAGATTTTGTACAGCCACCTTGTCCACCTTCTTCGCCGCAGAAAGCCAGTTTGCCTTGAACTGCTGCTCGTCCTTAGCAGTTTTTTTTGGTCTTCTTTAGGTTCCGCTTGACAATAGCCCAGTATTTCTCAATTGGGCGGAGCTCTGGCGTGTTGGGAGGGTTCTTGTCCTTGGGAACCACCTGCACGTTGTTGGCGGCGTACCACTCCATGGCCTTTTTACCGTAATGGCAAGATGCCAAATCCGGCCAAAACAGTACGGAACAACCGTGTTTCTTCAGGAAAGGCAGCAGACGTTTATTCAAACACTCTTTCACGTAAATTTCTTGGTTGACAGTCCCGGAAGCTATGAAAATGCTGCTTTTCAAGCCACAGGTACAGATGGCTTGCCAAACCAGATATTTCTTTGCGAACTTTGACAGTTTCGTGTGCTTGATAATATCTGCTACCTTTCCCCTTCCTTTTGCCGTATAAAACTCCTGTCCCGGAAGCTGCTTGTAGTCGGCTTTGACGTAGGTTTCGTCGTCCATTACCACGCAGTCAAACTTCGTCAGCATCGTCGTGTACAGCCTCCGGGATCGCGCTTTGGCCGTCGTATTTTGTTTATCATCGCGATTTGGAGTCACTACCTTCTTGTAAGTCGATAGTCCGGCTCGTTTTTTGGCTCGATGCACGGTTGTAGACGATACACCCAGCTTATTTGCGGCATCTCGGAGAGATAGGTTAGGGTTTCGCTTGAAACTACCGGCAACTCTCTTTGTCGTCTCAGCGGCTTCCGGTTTTCGATTTCCCCCCGATCCAGACTTCCTGGCTGTCGACAAACGTCCCTCAAACACTTTAATTACATTTGTAACGGTTGATTTGGCAACTTTTAGCGATTTTGCCAACTTTGCGTGCGAGTAGCTCGGATTTTCGCGATGCGCGAGCAAAATTTTGATACGCTGCTCTTCTTGCTTGGACGGCATTTTGACAACTGAAGAGTGAATTCCAAAATCAAAATAGGAGCAACATTCTACACACACACACCTTCAAAATGAGGGGTGTTCAGGTTTTTTAAATGCAAAATTGAAAGAAATACGTCAAGTTGATATTGACCAATTGAGTATCGCTTTATCGAGCGGTGGGGGGGGGAGAGAGCTCTGAATAACACTAAGATGGATGGAAAGCGTGTAGGAGTCTCTTTTTGGTGAGTCTCTCATCTTGTTTTTTCTTCATGCTTTATTATTTTTTTATTTTTTTTATGATTATAATCTCATTTTATTCTTTTTTACTACAATTTTTTTTTTTATTTTTCTTTCTCATTTTTCTCGAAAAGCCTTAACCTGCCCATAAATGTTTGTCGTGTTTTAATGGCTTAACCTATGTTTAATGGTTAGATTTAGACATTTTTGACCGTATCGCCTCTTTAGAAACTTGAAACATCAATGACTTATAAAGAGCGAATTTTGTTCAGGTGTGCAAAATGCGAAACCAAAGCAGGTTACGTAATACTCAAGAAGCCCGATTTGCAGCTGCTATCCGTCATTTAAACAAGTCAGAAGCATTCCAGATTGAGCAATTTCCTCAAAAACTTCAAAAATATCTATTAATCCAGCATATATTCACGCAATTTTCCAGTCGGGAAAATCAAGCAAAAATGCGGGAGAAATGCGGGAAAAATGCGGGAGTTTTGAAATTAAGATTGTGTGGCCACCCTGCAAATGATATCGGTAATGTTTACATGCGGGGCTTATTGTATGTGAAAGTAACCTCGGAATGGGCGTGACTCTCCAGACATTCTGAAATGGGTTGCTGGATCTGCAGTAGAGCTATCACTTTCTAGCTCCCGGATTAAAGCTGCTTCCAATGGTCACTTCAATGATTGTTGTAAACAGATTTCTTCCATAATACCATTGCCGGCCGATGGGTGTTAGATTGGACACACACACACACACACACACACACATATACGACCCCTTAGGCCTGAAGGAGTGAATATACTTTTTAATACAAGGCTTAAAATTTATGAATTTTTCAATAGTATGTGACCCGAAATCAACAATGTTCTCTATTGAAATTGATGCGTAGAAATACTTGCGATCGGTGTAAAAAATTTGAAAATCTTTTGAGAAATTACTGAGATATTAATATTCAAAACCTGACCACTTTTCGTGACGGTCGCAATGTGAATTTTTTTTTAATTGAAAACGTATTCCTAAGTCAGAAGTCTGGTTTGCAGAACTTGTTTATAAAATATTGCCAATGCCTCAATCCACCAGCCGATGCATCCAGTGAAAGCTCCAAGTATGTTGTGAATATCGCCAAGTTACTTCCGATGGAACTTGTTAAAATGCTAGGTGCTGACCCTGAGTACAGAGTAAAGAATTGAGGAGTATTGGAACCAGTTGTTTACTATGAAAACGGCATAAATACACATTTTTGCTGAACACACCAATGCTCTCTGGTGACCACATTTTGATATATGGTGATTCAAGTGTCTGTATGACGTCATAATCAACCGCCTTAAAAAAGGTGGGCGGGTCCTGGCGGGGTCTAAAACAGATTGTATTTGAAAGATTATCTTATGAACTAGTATTCCTGAAATTTTCAGCGTTGGGTACAAAGGGGTACCTAGAAAAACCTCAGTTTGAAATAGTACAGCAAAAAAAAAAGCAGAACGAAAACCGTGATGTGAAATATACTAGTTCATAAGATAATCTTACAAATACAATCGATTTGAGACGCCGGCAGGACCCACAGATATTATTTTTTTGATTTCTTGTACACTACGACACATGCGACACATAAATTGGCTTATAACCTGTACTATTTCAAACGACGAAATCTACATGCTCCAGCCAGAGGGAATTGCAGCGTCAAATGGAAAAATGTGCAGACTGAAGAAGGCCCTTGCCTTACCTTACCAATTAGACTAAGGCCGGTGTGGCCTCTGCTGTACACAGAAGTTGTTTCCATTGTAATCGGTCCATGGCTGTACCTCGCCAGCCTCGCTGTCTGCGGAGGGTCCGCAGGTCGCCTTCTACTTGATCGATCCACCTTGCTCGTTGCGCGCCTCTTCTTCTTGTACCTGTCGGTTCGTTTTCGAGAACCATTTTCACAGGGCTGTCGTCCGACATTCTTACGACATGCCCAGCCCATCGTAGTCGACCGATTTTTGCGATGTGTACGATGGGAGGTTCTCCCAGCAACTGGTGCAATTCGTGGTTCATTCGCCTCCTCCACGTTCCGTCTTCCATCTGCACTCCACCGTAGATCGTACGCAGCACCTTCCGTTCAAAGACATCCAAGGCGCGTTGGTCTTCCACTAGCAATGTCCCATGTTTCGTGGCCGTAGAGAACTATCGGTCTAATTAATGTCTTGTAGATGGTCAACTTTGTGGTTCGGCGAACTTTGTTCGATCTTAGCGTCCTTCGGAGTCCAAAGTAGGCACGATTGCCAGCCATAATGCGCCTTTGTATTTCTCTGTTGGTGTCGTTATCGGCGGTCACCAACGAACCCAGATACACGAATTCGTGTACTACCTCGATTTCATCACCGTCGATCTGAACTTGTGCTAGGAGGCTAACATTGTCTTCTCGTGAGCCTCTTCCCTTCATGTATTTTGTTTTTAACGCATTAATCACATGCCCAATCCTACCAGCTTCAGCCTTAAGTCTGATGTACGTTTCCGCCATCGTCTCAAAGTTACGTGCTACGATATCAACGTCGTCGGCGAAGCCAAAAAGTTGGACAGACTTCCTGAAGATCGTGCCACTCGTGTCCATCCCAGCTCTTCGAATCACACCCTCCAGTGCAATGTTAAACAACAAACACGACAATCCATCACCTTGCCGTAACCCTCTCCGAGATTCGAAGGGACTCGAGAGCGTCCCCGATACTCGGACGACACACATCACTCGATCCATCGTTGCTTTGATCAACCGCGTCAGTTTTTCCGGAAATCCATATTCGTGCATGATTTGCCATAGCTGGTCTCGATCGGGATTTCATCATACGCTGATTTGAAGTCGATGAAAAAGATGATGTGTGGGCACATGAAGAAGGCCTTCTTCGGCCCAAAGCAGCAGTCAATATTTAATATAGTTTAATATTTTGATAAAAAGGGCCACGTCGATGATCTTCAAATTTTCACGAACGATCGGAAGCAGAATAAGCGGAGCTAATGGTTCATCTGCATAAGTGGTTCCAAATGATTTCTCGGGGGAGGCTCAACATGGTCTCGACACCAGAATCACAAGGAAGGGTGAAGATGGCAAGCTGTAGTTGTATCCACAAGCCTACATCGAGGATATCTCTGATCGTTTTGGTATGGCCGATGCTCACCCAGTTGCAACACCAGCAGATCCTAGTATCAATTGGACAATTCTATGGCGCCGAAGACGACATTTGAAACGGAAGAAAATGAAGTCAGTTCCATAGAAGAAACCACTTGGGTGCTTGTTGTTGGCCGCTCAAGTAAAATCGGTCGGATGTTAGCTTTGACGTCAACATCGTGAATCAGTACTTGACACTGTACCGTCCTTACTAGGAATGTAGTGGAGAGAAGAATTCGGTACCTGATAGTGTACAATCAGCAAGCAGCTTGAATATTCGACAAGCGGTCCAACAGAAACAGTTGGTTACAGCGATGCCGATTGAAGAGGAGATGCGGATGACCGGAAATCCACAACCGATTACGTGTTCTTGATGCTGGAAGGAGCGATCTCTTGGAATGAAGAAGCCAGCCCTCTCATCCTGCGAAGCGGAATACATGGCTATGTCTCGCACAATTCAGGAAGCCCTGTGGTGGAGCAAGTTTCAGTCAGCATACGGTACCATTTCTTCGTGCGTGGTAGTTTCGTGGCATGGTGTCGTGAAACTACACATCTACAAAGTAATAGTCAGCGCTAATGGACTACTTAACCGATGACTGTTCAGAAGCAGCAGAAGTTCAGATACAGTTGACAGGCGTCGCGGATTAGGGAAAGAGTATTGCGATCATAGTAGCACAGTTATTGGCGTCGCTATGCAGTTGTTAATAGCTGCTAGATAGCAAATAAAATTTGATTTCATGGCTAACATTCAATTTCTATTTGCTCTGCAATGAAATTAATACAAACAAGATCAGTCAGAATACAATTTCTCGAGTACTTTTCAAACAGACGTATTCGATTTTTTGCGCAAACAGTAGGAAGTAAGATTCAAACGTTAAATTCTTGAAACCCTTAGCACTTTCATGCAAACTAGGGCCAGCAACACAAGCAATAACACTTGTCTAACATGATGGTGTTGCTACTTTTAATGAGGATGCTGAGCGTTTTGAGAAATTTACATTTGAATCTTACTTCCCCTCTTTGTTTACAAAGTCAGATGCGTCTGTTTGAAAAAGTACTCGAGAATTATCAGGCCTATTCTGCGCGGCAGTTGAGTTGAGTGGATTCGCTGCCGACTTGCCAGGTGAGACTTGAACATTCGGGCCAGGTGTGCTCTCGTGCAAACCAAATCAACTAACCACTTGATTTGCACGGCCCCGAATGTGCGAGTCTCACCACAGAGGTGACAACGAGCTCGAGCCATCTCACCTTCAACATCGCTCAGAGTAAGTATGCAGTATGCTGCATTTCATTCCACTTAAAAATATATATTCATATATAATAACAACTACCGACAGGCTTACAGGTTAGGTTACTGAAAACAAATGATTTACTGGATCGATTCCCAGCCGCTAGAACAAACATTAAGCCGTATTTTCTTCCCTATCAACAGATCCAACAACACTGCCCGGAGCTCACTGCCTTGTGCCAACTAGCCGGTCGCTGCCCAGGATCCACCGGTCCCAGTTTGCACTACATGAGCACCATAGATGCGAAAATCAGGTAAATCACCGCCATTCACGTACTCTTAAAAACCAATGAAAAATACCCGATCCCCGCCTCAGATGCACGGTGGAAAGCTTTCTCGTGTCGCACCTAATCCAATCGCAAGTGTCTCAATTGGATCAGCTTGACCGAGCGCAGGACATGCTTACCACCTTCACCAGTCGGGAAATGCTCCTACACGCTGCGCTGACCCGAATGGAACTGGTCGGGTTCCCAGCCGATGCAAACAAACTGGACCACCTGATCAATCGCCTCAAGTTGGCTAAGGATCGGATCGCGGAACGGGTTCGTACCCCCTGAACGGAGGACGGAAGCTAGATTTCGGCTCGGTCAGCGAAGTGGCAGCGGCGTTGAAAAGTTCCCCGAGAACGTAACGGTAGAGTGAAACCCCGCCGTCAGGTATTGGAGAAGATCGACACCCCGCTGTCATCGCTGGTCATTGCCTATCGGAAGATTGAGAGTAATCTCAGTCGAACGATTGAGCCGTTGCATCGAGCGATTCGGGACGGAAGGAGAATCTACGGGAGCAGTTATTGCTTCACGTCCACCGGTAGGATCTCGATGCATGAACCGAATTTGCAGACGGTCGTAAAAGATTTCAAGGTAAGATAGTTAATTAGCTTGGACTGGGATGTTCTAATTTTTTTTAAATTCTAGGTTGAAATTGATCCCGGACAGGTGGAGCTATTCAGTTGTCGAAGTACATTCGCATGTTCAAACGCAGATCGAATACTCCTATCCGCCGATTTCTGCCAGCTTGAATTGTGCGTTCTAGCACATTTATCGCAGGATCGGAAGCTTCTAGCAGTAATGCACGGTGGGAAGGACGTCTTCCGGGGAATCGCAGCGAAGTGGAATCACATCGAAGACGAAAGCCGAGTGTCCGATGAGCTGCGCAATTACACCAAGGCCATTGTATACGGTGTTATATACGGAATGGGTGCCAAATCAATGTCCGCAGAGTTAAACGTCGAAGAAGACACAGCCCGAACGTTGATGGAACAGTTCCACACGACCTATCCGGACATTCGACGCTACGCGGACAAGGTCGTCCAGGTAACGAAAGATCGAGGCTATATTGAAACGCTTACCGGTAGGAGACGTTACCTTCCGGCAATTCATAGCACCGATGCAAAGAAACGTTCCGAAGCAGAAAGACAAGCCGTGTGCACCACTGTGCAGGGCTCGGCGGCGGACATTCTGAAGAATGCTATTTTGCGAATGATTAGAAATCTACGCAAGTACCGGCAGACGCTCAAGCTGGAACAGGTCGAGCTGGTGTTGCACATGCACGACGAACTGATTTTCGAAGTGCCACGGGATCAGGTGCGGAAGGTGGCAAAGATCCTGAAATCCAGTATGGAGAACTGTGCGAAGCTCAGTTTGCCGCTGAGGGTTAAGGTAAAAATGGGTCCCAGTTGGGGCCAACTGGAGGAGATTCATGTGTAATATAATAGGGAATTAGTTGAGACTGACATGTGTTGAGGAGCTTTTAGTTTTTTTCCGAAAGCCTTGCTATTGCAAACACTTTTGCAATGCCTTCTTAGATATCAATTCATGACTGGCCTGTCATCATCGTTTTTTATGTAACCATCTACCATTTTTTTTTTTCACAAGAAATATATTACAAACGTGCAAAACTTGCGTGAAATCGTACTGAGCTACTGACCCTGCTTTTCAGCCCACTCGGTCCAAGATCCCTTGTAGTTTCTTGCACTGAAATGGAACAAAACATGGAATTCATTCTGGCTACCTTTCCAATCAATAAACTAAATAAGCAGATAATAAAGCCAAAATCAAAGTCGCTCAAAGCAATACATAGATAACAGAAAATGTGTTTTTTGGCACATACAAATAAAGCGAATAACGAAGCATATCAACCGGGAACGTACTTCTTGAATCCGAGACTGGTGGCCAGATCGGTACCCTTTTGAGCTCTTCCACCGCGATTGCAGTGGAAAATCACTTCGGCTTCTAAGGTCGGTTTATCGCGACCGTATTTGGCGTTGAACTCATCGGCCGGGAGATTCAAGTCCTGCTCCAGGATGGGCACTGTAATGGAAACGAAGCAGACAAAGCTACTATCATGGTGCGCGCAAAAAAAATGGTACTGGTACACACGATCACTAAGCGCAATTCTAAGAAGTTCGCACCCCTTCCAAGGCAACAAAGCGCACAGAATGTCTTACTTTGTATATCCGTGGGCGGTAATGGTATCGATTGCCATCTGACTCCTTCGCCCCGTACGACAGCTCATTATAATGTAGTGATCGAACGCTGGTTTAGGAACTCCATACAGGCGCTGGAAGTCCTCCGTTGTGGTTTCCTGTGATAATGCCTTTGCTACTTCCTCCACTGGATTTATATGTTAAGGGAAACTGTCCACTTTTTTTTTTTAAAATAAAAATTCTGCTGATAGATACTTACGCGGAATGTTGATGCTGGTAGGAATTTTGCCAGTTTTGGCAAGCTCGTCGGCGCCACGAACGTCGATAAGAAGCTTCTCCGGGTGATTCGGGAGATCGAGAATTTCTTCGTAGGTTGCGATCGACATGCTGCTTGCTGGTGAAGCAAATATTGCTTCGAAAACTGAACAGGGTTTGAAGCCAAGTTCGGAATCGGAATCTGCTCACGCTACTCCCCGTGGGCTGAATAAATACAATTCGCGTTATCGTTGGTGTGAATGTGTGAACTTGTGCGATAAGCGATAAGACAAATTTCGGCAGTCTCTTTATTTAGTTGATATCTGCACAGGCGTCTGCTGAACATTCATTATCGATTGTTAATGCTTATGCAAATTATTAGGAATATATGACGATCGTGGTACAATTTTCGATGCGATGTATGGCATGACTGAGATGCGCTCTGTGATGAAACTCTCGTCTTTATTATTGTCATAAAAATAAACTTTGCTTAACATGAGTAACTTAACTTACTGATCCGACTGACTGTTGTTAAATTAAAGAAGAACCATTTAATTACGTCTATTTCAGTCAATTGCCAAAATCAGAATCAAGAATTATTTGTTCTTCTCCTAGCAACTCGGTCTTCCAAAGCTTACTCGATGACTTGGTAGCAGTGCTGTAAATAGTCATTTGAACTCGATGCGATTTATTTGCCGACAACTCGTTCCAGAAGCTGATTTACAGAATATCGTGTATGATAAAATTGTGAATATCGTGTATGATAAATTTGTCTCTCAATGTATTGCTCTAATTTTAATATCTAATGATATTCACCATTGAATATCATTCGAAAATGACAGCGAATATAATGCCAAGGTCGACCAATCAGTTTTTTGCCACGATGCGGACCTGATCACGACCCCTCCAGCACAAAACAAAGACGAAGCCGTCAAAGAACGATTAATTTCTCGGTTCGTCTTTGGATTGGAACGTCTGCTACACTGTATCAATAAATTGTCCGTACAGCACTGACTGAAATGTTGCATCGTTGAAGGAAAAATTAAAATTGAGCCCCTTTTGAAGTGTTTTTGTTTCATTTACTGTAAAAATGTATCCTTTTCGTCTCACAGTCATTCAAGTAAACATAAATACATCTCTATCTGATAAAACCATCATATACCTAAAAAAGTTACATAAATGATGTCAAAACATTTTCCGCACACTTACGTCCTTATTTAAAACAAGTCGAGTAACAAAATGTACGTCGATCTGTCAAAAGCAAAAGCACGCGATGCATTACCGAGAAGAATTTACCACTGTTTACAACAGCAGACAAGGTAAAATTTACATATTTTAGTATTTTTCTCTGAAATTTGAGCGTCCTAGGTTGAGTGCTCCCAAACTTGCTGAAAGTCTGTCGAAGTACGCCAATATCAAAGTTAACCCCCAAACAGTACGGAATGCTCTCCATAATAAAGGTTACCGAGGTTGCGTTGCACGAAAGAAGCCGTTCATATCTGCCAAAAATATGAAAAAGCGGCTGAAATACGCCCAAAAGTACGTGGTCGAGTCAGAAGAGTTCTGGCAGAACGTTCTATTCATGGACGAGAGCAAATTCAATATTTTTGGGTCTGACGGATTAGTTAGAGTGTGGTGCAAACCAAACACTGAATTGGATGCAACAAATCTGAGGCCAACAGTAAAGCACGGTGGTGAAAGTAGACAATTGAATAAATACGTCTGCCCTGTATGACGGTAGAAGATGGAATGTTTTATTAAACTAATTAAACATGCTGGCATACTATGATTACATCAGTGGTATTCGATGGTTACTTCGCCAACATCCCAATCTTCTCTCGAACAAAATGATGGCGTATATCGATATGCTTGCTGCGTGGTGAGTATCCAACTTTCCTCTCAGCTAAATGGATCGCGCTCGTGTTGTCGCAGAAGATCGTGATCTTCTCCGGAACTCCAGATAACTCATGTCGTAATCCTCGCCACCAGATAGCTTCTTATGCTGCTGCAGATACTGCCATGTATTCCGCTTCCGTTGTCGACAAAGCCACTGTAGATTGCCTCCGACAATTCCACGAAATCGATCCGCCGGACTTCATGAATTCGTACCCAGTGATGGAACGCCTCGTCTCGATGTCGTTGCCCCAATCTGCGTCGCTGAATCCAACGAAACGGTCATCTGCTTCCTTGCGGTAGATAAGCTTCATCTCCTTCGTCCCTTTCAGGTACCGCAAAACTCGTTTAGCTGCTATCCAGTGCGGCTTGCCTGGATCACTGCAGAAATGGCTTACTGCATTAACGGCGAAGCTAATGTCCGGACGCGTGCATTGCGCCAGGAACTGGAGACCTCCTACCAGCTCATGGAATGGAACATTCTGCATCTGCTTCCGTTCTTCCTCGGTGCTAGGGCACATCTGCTTCGTTAACTTCTGGTTGTGATCTGCCGGGTTGCTACTGGATCACACTCACTCATGCTAAAGCGTTCCAGCAGTTGTTGAATATACTGCTCCTGGTCCAAATACACGGCATCTTCTCCTCGCTCGACTCGGATTGCAAGGATTTTGTTGGCCAATCCGAGATCCTTCATCAGGAACATCGTTGTGAGCTGCTTCTTCAGAGCATTTACCCATGGCTGGTTGTTGGAGAACACCAGTAGATCGTCGACATATATCGCCACAATAAGAATCTTCTCGCCCTCGATTCTGAAGTAGACGCACGTATCAAACTTCGATCGCTCCAGCCCAAAACGCTTGAGTTCTCCATCCAGCTTCTGGTTCCAAACTCAACTGGCTTGTTTCAGTCCGTAGAGGGCTTTCTTCAATTTGCAAACTTTCTTCGAACTTCTACTGTTGATGAATCCTTCCGGCTGCTCCATGTATATATCTTCGTCTTTCAGCTCACCTCGCAGGAACGCTGTTACTGCATCCATCTGGTGTATCTTGAGATCCAATCTGGCAGCTAACGACATCAGGTACCGGACCACGGGCGAGTAAATCTCCTCGTAATCGATGCCCTTGACTTGGAAATAGCCCTTTATCACCAAGCGAGCTTTATAGCGTTCCGTGGATCCATCAGGATTCGTCTTGATCTTGTACACCCATTTGCAGCGGAGTGCTTTTCTTCTCTCAGGCAAATCGATGAGCTCCCAGGTCTCGTTCTTTAGCAACGCTTGATATTCCTCAACCATGGCTTCTTTCCAACGATCGCTTTCCTCGCTCGAAATCGCTTCCTGGAACGACTGTGGCTCGACACTTGCATCTCCGGGAACATCGTATGACTGTGTATGTTGGGAAGTTTCATGAGGAATAATACTGAAGCCCAAATGCAAATCTCGATACTTGCCTGGGTTTACGCGCTCCCTCACACTGCGCCTTACCAACTGTTGTGGGTCCTCTATTTGTGAAGGGAGCGCAGCAGATTGTAGATCAGGATCGACCAGCGTATCATCAGCGTCTTCTTGTTCTTCAGAATCGGATTCACTGAGTTCGTCATCTTGCGCCTGAGGATCGTTTTCCCCACCATCTGCAACCTGTTCCTCTGCTGCCTTCATTTCATTCCGCACAACCATCTCTAAAGGTGCCTCTTGTTCGACAGGATCAGCTTCTCGCAGCATCAATTGGCCTTCGCTCAAAAATATCACGTCACGACTGACTACTACGTTGTCTATTTTGGGATTGTACACTCTGTACGCTTTGGAGTTTTCACTGTAGCCCATGAACACATATCGCTGAGACTTCGCATCCCACTTGCTGCGCTTTTCCTTGGGAACGTGCACCATTAACTTACTGCCAAATACATGAAGATGCGATAGATCTGGACGCTTTCCCGTGAATCTTTCCTCTGGAGTGACTGGTAATCCCTTCGTCGGTGAACGGTTGACGACGTAAGAAGCAGTGGCTACTGCTTCCGCCCAGAATCGCTTTTCAAGCCCGGCATCTAACAACATGCTTCTGGCGCGTTCCACCAACGTCCGGTTCATCCGCTCGGCCAAACTGTTTTGCTCCGGGTTATACGGAACCGTAGTTTCATGGTGGATTCCAGCTCGACGAAGATACTGCCGCATCGCACGATTCACATATTCCTTGCCGTTGTCCGTTCTGATTCTCTTTATTCGCTCGCCCGTTTGATTCTCAGAATATGACTTGAAATCCTCGAACGCTTCTAGCACATCTACCTTGGAGCTCAGGAAATAGACGAACGCCTTCCTGCTAGCATCATCGATGAACGTTAGAAAATATCGACGTCCTCCTATCGACGTTGTCTCCATTGGTCCGCAGAGATCAGAACTAGCAAGCGTTCAGTTCTGTGGCCCTTCACCTTGAATGGCTGTCGTTGGTGCTTGCCTTGGATGCACGGAACACATTGGAAAGTACTTGATTCTTCAAACTGCACTCCAGTTACCATGCTTCTGACTCTCTTCATGCCGCTAGTTGATAGGTGCCCCATCCGCTGATGCCAAAGTTCGAAACTGCTTTGCTCTCGTGTAACATGGACTGCCGGATCCTTGATCAACTTCAGCTTGTAAAGGCCACCGGACTGCTGTCCAACCGCTACTACCTCCTTCGTCGGACTGACGACTTTGCACGATTCCTTATCGAACGTGACCTGGTACCCATTCTGGCACATCTTGCTCACGGATAGCAGATTCAACGCTAAATCTGGGACACACAGAACATTACTCATTGTGATCTGATAAGACGTACCTCCAATGTCTGCTTCCAGATTGACGGCACCCTTTGCGATGACGGCGGCTTTAGAGCTATTTGCCACGTTGATACTGGCCGACACGTTCTCCGCCTCTCGCAAAAGCTCCCTGTTCCGGCACAGATGCGTTGTTGCACCGGAATCAAATATCCATCCGACGTCGTCTTGTGCCGACGGCATTGCATTGAACGCCGCGAAGAATGCGGCATGACCGCTTTGCTTCCCACGGGCTTCTCGAACTTTCTTCGTCTCGCTGGCTTTACTCTGACATTGCGATGAGTAGTGTCCTGACTTCTTGCACCGGAAACATTTCACTCTCGATTTATCGGTAGGTTTCCTCTCCGGTCTTGAGTTACTGAAGAACGCGCCATCACTAGACTTGCCAGCGGTACTGACCTTCACATCCTGCAAGATTTTTGCCTTGACGACGTCCGCCATTAGCTTCATACCCGACGACTCCAATCCCAGGATCATCGGTTCATACTGCTTCGGTAGACCCTTCATCAGCAGACTCGCCAGCCAACTGTCGTCCACTTTAAAACCGACCTCCGATAACTGGTGACTGGTCGTGAAAAGTTCGTTCACATAGTCCTGCGCCGTTTTGCAGATGATTTCTTCATCACGTTCTGCGCCGACCAGCCGGATTCCCGTTAGCCTTCTCAACAGTCCGATCTTCCGAGTAGAACCACTATGCTCGTAAGTATTACGCAGGTTATCCCACGCTTCTTTTGCGGTTTTGGCGTCCCGCACCAGTCCGTAGATTTTGGAGTCGGTGCTCAGACATATCATGGCCAAAGCTTGATCGGAAATTTCTTCACTTATCTCCGGGTCGCCCTCCTGCTGTTCCTTCGCTGCGCACCACGTCCGTTCCTTGATCAGGATCATCTTGGTCGCGAAAGACCAGGAGCTGTAGTTCTCCGAACCGCGTAGAATCTCTCTCACGGGTAACGAAACTGAACCACCTGGCACCACTCGTCCTGGTTTTGCTTGACCTCTTCCGTTTTCTGCTTCGCCATTGCCTTGTCCACTGGCACCGCCTCCGTCTCTGTTTCCGTTCATTTTCTTGAATTAGGAATGTCTTCGCCGTTGAAAAAAAAAAATTCGCTTCACCAAACAGAGCTGTTTCCTTAGCAACTGTCTGGGCCCATAACCTAATGGGACAATTGAATAAATACGTCTGCTTGGTATGACGGTAGAAAATGGAATGTTTTATTCATGCTGGCATACTATGATTACATCAGTGGTATTCGATGGTTACTTTGCCAACAAAAATGTCACCGGAAAGTGAGTTAGTGTGGAGTGTGGTGGGAATTGAAGAGATGAGGGAGGGGGAAGAGGGGAATTTTTGTTGGGGGGGGGTGGGCCAGAGGGGGGGGGGGGGGGGAAGAAGAAGAAAGGTGGGGGAGGGGAGAGAAAAAGTTGGCTGTTTCAATGAGAAGACGGCTACAGAGTGTAATTGTAGCAAAAGGCGGCCATACCAAGTATTATCTAGGTATTTTGATCTCGTTTTAGAGGAATTTCTTGTCCTGTACGGACAATTTTTTAATGTCAATTATGTCACTATTTTTTGTTTATGATTTTTTTTTCAACATAAGAATGAATTTTCTGTTGATTTTACTACTGGTTACAAACATGGAGGTATTGTTTTGTGTAATGAAATAAATATGACTCCTTTGTTGATTGACTAAATATGTTTTATCACTTACTTTATATCAGAGCAACTGTTGTACGGACAATTTTTTGATACAGTGTAGGTGCATGCGATTTAGGAGACATGCGGCCAATCCACGTACCTACTAGCAAAGTTGACAGAACTGGCCGCTGGACTGAATGTTATGAAGGATTTGCTCAAGATGTTGTTCTTACAGCGAATAGCCCCGAATGTGAAGGCTATTCTTAAAATCAGCGACTGAACAATCGGAAAATTGGCAGACAAAATGTAAAATTCCCCGACACACCAAGTTTTCGCCAGTGGCGATACATCCAGTATTCGAGACCAGATCGCCGCTGTTACCGCAGAAATACGCAGCTTCAAAACAGGCAGAGGTGCAACTCAAAGCTACTCTGCTTCGAAATCAAGTGGCAAAGACATGACGGGACACGACATTTGCTGATTCCAGAAAATACGGTGGTTGTGCCCTCAAGTGTCGTGAGTCTTGCCAATTCCAAAAAAAAGCAAAAAAAACTAGCTTCGCTTTCACCACAGTCGGCAGAAGTGGACACAAAGTCACCGAATTTTACTACACAATCCCTCAAGCAACACGAAATTCTTTTATCGATACAGGTTTCGATGTCTCGACTCTTCCTGCTTTACAAACAGAGACAGAATGAGAGGAGTAGGACGCAGCAAATGGTTCCCACATCAAGGTTTACGACAAAAGCGTAATGGCAACTGATTCGGGACTACGACGCAGATTCAACTGGCTCTTCTTACTCGCAGACGTCGGGATCGCTATTATTGTTGCCGACTTCCTGGCAGCCTTCGGTATAATCGCAGACCTGAAACATCGCCGTCTAATGGATGGTGTTACTAAACTCACATCCATAGGTGGTCTGACAGGAGTAGCTGTCAATAGTGTAATGGTTGTGGCTACGGATCATCCATTCCGTGACATCCTGGACGTTATGCTTCCGACAAGTATGATAACTGCAGTTCGTCATGACGTCATATACCACATCCTTACTAAAGGATCTCCAGCATCAACCTAATGTCGCAACTTAGCACATGACAAGCTGGAAGCCGCTAGAAAAGGGTTTCAGGTTATGAGTGAACTGGGAATCTACCGCCCTTCTAGCAGTACCTAGGCCAGTCCCTTGCACTGAGTGCGCAAAAGGAATGGCCAGTAGAGATTTGTAGGGGATTACCGAGCCTTAAATTAGGTGACTGTTCAAGATCGCCACCGTTACGTTCCGCATACTCATGATCTGTTGAACGCTTTTTAGAGGAAATCAATTTTCACTACACTCACTCGATCACGAAAGGACGTACCTACCACCAAATTCCTCTTGAAGCCTGATGAACAAGAAGGCTATGATATGTTATACTTTGGCATGAAATAAATTGGATTGGTTACTTGTTTCCTAACCCTTGAACAGAACAATTGTTGTTATTAACCAATCCGGTCTACGGCAGATCCCAATAGGTTATGGGCCGTTTTTTACAGAAGATTTTGGAAGATCGATTTAAAAGAAACGAGAGGAAGCAAGTTTGGCAACGAACGCTGGAGATTCAAGGTCGAGATGCTGCTAATCCGCGAAAATCATGTCACGGAGGCCGCCCCGATCCTCCGACAGATTCATGGAAGGAAGGAGATGCAAAAGCTCGTGCCACGATTGCTCTACTAGTCGACGATGGCCAACATCCTCTCATCCGAAATTTCAAGTCGGCAGGTGAAACCTGGAAAGCTTTGGAAAACCACCACCAAAAGACAACAACGTTCACCAGAGTGTCCGCGCTGTCTGGCGGAATATCTGGATGAGTTAGACATGGAAGGTCACCTATCTCGTATGGACGAACTATTCGCTAATCTGGTCAACGCTGGACAGGGTCTTAAAGTCGCGATGGTGCTGAAGAGCATGCCGGAGTCTGGACAGCACTGGAGGGCAGGTTCGATGAGGAATTAACGATGGAATTAGTGAAGCGGAATCTGCTTGACGAGGCTTGGAAGTGAGTGGAGAAATCTCATAACGGTGAAGCCATTTTGCGAGAGAGCGGTGAAAAACGAAGCGTTATTTGTCACCGTTACAATAAACTGGGTCACGTGAAGCGAGAAAGTCGCTTAGCGAAGTCAGAGAAAGATATTAGCAACCAACCGACTGGTGGATTCTGGCGCAACATCCCACATGTGCGCAGACCGTGCATTTTTTGAAAGAAATGAGCTGAAGAACAATCCGGGAACAACCATCACTTTGGCCGATGGTATCGAAACGCACGTGAAGGTAAATTGCTTTGCTGTGACGACCAAGGCGACGAACACGAAGTTATCCTGTCTGATGTCTATTACGTTCCCGAACTGGAGTCAAATTTGATTTCGGTCAGCAAATTAATGGCGAAGGGCGCAGAAGTCAATTTCTCGGAGTCCAGTGGGTGCGTGATCAAGAGCAGAGGAGTGGTGGCAGCCATTGCACGCAAGGTCGGCGGTTGCGTTTTATTTGAAGATCGCTAGACAGCACGGAATGGAAGTGGCGGCTGCCGACCACTCAAAAGATTGTGTCTACGTGTGGCACCGAAGGCTCGGTCATAGAGATCCTGAAGCGATCGAGCGAGTGGAACGAGAAGATTTGGCTACAGGCGTGGCCATGAGTAACGATTTTGCGAGTTCTGTGCGGAAGGTAAGTCATCGCGACAACCATATCCCAAGAAGGCCGCACAACTGTTATCGAATGTCCTGGATCTCGTTCACATGGACATTTGCGGTACAATAAACATTACGACTCCAGGTGGTTCAAGATATTTTCTCACGATGATGGATGACTTCATGACATGACATCGATACACCGTGGTATATATTCTCTATATCCTCAAGCGAATGTACGAGGCTGTAGAAAAAATTCATGAGTACGTCAACATGGTGTGAAATCGTTTCAGAAGAAATCCCGTGATCATTCGCTCCGATCAAGAGGGCGACTATAAGGCGAAGCGTTTGGGCCAGTTCTAAAGAGAAAATGGAATTGTCTCATAGTACACTGCAAGTCACACGCCGCCACAGAATGAAGTCGCGGAGCAAACGAACCGGATGATTGTGGAGATGCATGATAATTGATGCAAAGATGGACCCTCGTTTTTGGGCAGAAGGCGTCAAAACGGCGGTGCATTTGCAAAATTACTTGCGATCCCGATCAGTGGAGAAGACCCCTGATGAACATTGGTTCGGCAAGAAACCTGACTACGGTAATCTTCGAAGGCGCGGATGCGTAGCTTTTTTTCCATGTTTAGGCACAACAAGCGAAAGAAACTAGAGCCAAAAGCAATCAAACTAAGTCGTCAGCAAGAAAGGTGAACCGTCTCCGACAACGAGTCGGTGATTCCACAAGATACAGTGGATGAAGCTGAAGCGTCTGATGATGAAAGTGATGACGGAAGAACGTTTGCGGAGGAGACCACGCCGGAGAATTCAGATTCCAAAGTGTATGATGCAACCTGCGAAATAGAAGAAGACATTAATGATGATGAAGTTACAACACCACGAAGATCAAACCGTAGCACGGAAGGGACGATGAACCCTGCGTGAACCGTGAAGCGACGGGTATGGTACGAAAATCGATTCCGGAGCTGAGGACATACAGAGAAACTATCGGAACCCCCGAGGTGGATTTGTGAATAGCATCAATGCACGAGAACATGACGGCACACGTTGACAGTCGTACTAGGACTTGAACTAGTTTGTCCGCCAACCGAAAAGTCGTGGGCTGTAAATGGATTTTCAAACGAAAATTGGTTGAGGACGATAACATCGTTCGCTACAAAGCCCGTTTAGTAGCACAAGGTGTTTCTCAGATGTACGAGGTGGACTTTGATGAGGTGTTTGCGCCAGTAGTTAGGTAAGTCAACTTAAGAACACTGCTGACAACAGCTGGCCAGCTTGACATGCTGGTAAAACACGCCGATGTAAAAACTGCTTATCTCATGCAGATGAAATACAGGAGACAGTTTACATGAAGCAACCGATTAGTCAGGAAATTCAATATACTGGTGGTGTACGCTTGATCCAGAAGGGCCTATTTGGAATCAGGCAAGCCGGACGTATAAGGAACAAGAAGATTGATGTTGTTCTGAAGCAGGTGGGTTTCCGGCAGTCCACCATGACCCGTGTCTGTACGTTCGAAGCGGCAGTCAAGGTAACACGTAACCCGCAATTTACGTGGAGGACATCGTAATTGTGTATCACAATAAGAAGGAGTACGAGGCCATAATGAGGGACTTGAACAAGCATTTAACCGTTAGTTCCTTGGGCAACATCAGGTATTTTCTCTTAGTTCTTTCACACTTAACCAGAAGGCTTACATTTAAAAGCTATTGCTGAGATTTGAAACTGTTAATCAACAACCACCAATACGCAAGTTTAATTAGAAGTCTGTTGTGCGTGGTGGTTAATACTTGACCAGACATTGCCGTAGTTGTATCGGTTTTGGGATCTTCGGTTAGTGCACCAACTCAGGTTGACTGGACGGAAGACAATCGTGTGTTATGCTACAATAGACCATAGACCATAAACTAACGATGTTTACGTGGAGGCAGACTGGGTCAGCGATGCATCAAGTCGAAAATCTAATTCCGGATACTTGAACCTGTTCGATGGAGATCCAATATTCATGTGATCGCGCAAGCAAACCTGCGTTGCGCTAAGCAGTACGGAAGCAGAATTTGAGGCGCTCGCTGAGTGCTCCAAGAACTCACGTGGATTGTCCGAATGATTGATGATTTCTCCGTGGATGTCCCAACCCCAGTTCTGGTTCATAAAGATAACCAAACATGCATCAAACAGTTGGAGTCGATTTCTGGGTTACGCGGTTACTAAGAACAGCATTCTTCCGCTTCTAAATCGAGTAAAAGCTGTCACCGAGTACAAATTATCATTAAACATCAAGAAGCTTCGGCGATTTTTTTGGCACTTGTGAATTGTTACAAGAGGTTCCTTTCACACGCCACCGACATTCAATCCGAGCTGTGAAACTTGATACCTGGTGACAAGAAACAAAATTCTAGGAAACATGAGTGGTCCACCAAAACCAAGGAGGCATTGGAACGATGCAAATTATCGCTGGCGAGTGCTGCACTTCTGCATTACCCTGATACAACAAAGCCGTCGAGTTTGTCAATCGATGCAGCGAACACGACAGCTGGTGCAGTCCTTCAACAGTTCGATAACGGATGCTAGAATCCATTGGGCTTCTATTCGCAAAAGTTCAGCTCATCCCAGCAGAAGCACTCCACTTTCGGTCGGGAGCTCACAGCAATGTAATTGTCTGTGCAATATTTGCGTCATTTAGACCATGCTGGAGACAATCGTAGACAATCGTGCTGTCCAAAAATCGTCTTCAACCTGTCCACATCTTGATCGAATGTGAAATCACATGGTCTGGCAGCAGATAATTCAAAAATATCTCGTGAACTGTAACGTGGAGGCTGCTCTGTAACAGCCGCACTTTTGCAGGGGCTACCAGGTTTTGCCATACTACCTGAAGAGATCTTTTTATTAGGAGACCCAGTGGACGAACTTTCATCAGTTTTCTGGGGCGAAATGGAATTCTTTGTTTGAAGATGAAAGAGATTCGATGATTTGCTCTGGTGTGCTGCTGGTTGTGCTCCTTTGGTGACTTGTTTCAGAAGGGTCATCAGACGAGTGTTCTAGAATGCCATCTGACGCATAACCTCCGAAAAAGATGCTGTTGGCACTTGTCCTCCTGCTCCAAATTCTTTATCTTGAACTTCGTTCGGCTTCAGAAATCCTTGAGGTCAAATGACGTGTTCCGTTATAAATGAAAGACTTTGGGAACTATCTTATTGCGCCTATTTCTGCCCTCCCAACACAAGAATAAAGAAAAAAAAAATCACCTAGCTGCTCGGTCTTTCAAAGCTAACTCGATGATTTGGTAGCGCTCTTCTCTCAACCAATGATGCTTAAGACTAGCATCAATAAGTAAAACGATCATGTGGAACAAAATTCTCGGAAAAAATCCCATAAGAGGCACAACATAACAGATCTATTTTAGGGCTTACGCTGAAGCATTCTCGGCAGCCATTACCTCAAAACTTAGAATTGATATAACTCAGAATCTGTACTACCCAGGTAACCAATAAGGTATTCCAAAGCGTCTTTACGGCTGCCTATCAAGCAATTAAGTCACCTTAAACGCAACATAAATGCCGCTTTTGGCCCAATATATGACTGCTTTACTGCAATGCTATGATAATGCTTCATTAATGCTATTTTGCATTCGAAATGCTTATTACAGGCTACAAGCATTTAAATAGCATTTGAAATGCAACTTTACAACAGATAGCATTCAAGATGCTGATATAATGCTTGTAGCATCTGAAATGCAAATTTAGGGTTGATTTACTGCATGTGCTTATGCTTATTGGTTACCTGTGTAGATACAGCAACCGTTCGCTAACTGGGCTAAGTGCACAGCCACAGAATGCTGCTCGGTAACTGGGCTGACATTTCGAATGTAAATAAATTTCGAAGGGACTTTTGATCAGATTTCAGTTGGCATATTTCATTGCGCAATAAATAAATGAAATGTTTTTATACTTTATACGTTATTGTAATGTAGCTTATTGTGCACCCCATCTTGCAAAATATTTGATTCTGTTTGTATGAGATTACGACTCAATTTCGTACAATTAAACAATATTTCACTTCTCCACGAATCTTACATGCCTTTTACATGCCCCTTGCTAATTTTGACAAAATGTCAAATGCTGATTTTTGTAGTTTATTTGCTTTTTTACTCTTCTATAGATCATTGTACGGAATATATTATCTTCACTTTTTTGACAGTTCAGCAAGGTGTTAGAATTCGAACGGCTCAAACGAAATTTTTCATTGGCTTTTTCCGTATTCTGTACAATTAGATTTAGGAAATTATGTAAAAATAAGCACTGGCGTCTGTTTTTCGGCTGTTTTAGTTCAAGCGTAATAAATTCAGAGCACACAATCTCAAACCGATCTTACCGAAAATATTCTTAGTCCACGTAAACAAGCTCCTGAACTGTCAAAACTGCATTGATGACGCTATCGTGCAATGATCTATAGCCCAGTTAGCGAGCGCCCAGTTTAAAAGCAGCCCAGTTTAAAAAGCACCCAGTTAGCGAACAGTTGCGGTATTGAATATTTCATCACATCAGTTTGTATGCTTATTTGCTGTGAGCAATCTGATGGAGTTCGATTCGATATTCATTCACTAGATTCGAGATATATAAATTTGAAATAGCGAGGTAAGTTTGCGAGAGAGAGATAAAAAAAATAGGAAAAAATACATGGAGCAGCAATTCACCTTAACAACACTCAGTTGCGATCTGAACTCCAACACTAGACATTGAATTTTTCAGTAAGATGTATGTCTCAAGTACTAGTTGAGATTTTCTTTTATAGCATCTCTATTGAAATTAAACTCGTTTTACATTTAGATGACATAAGACATTTAATTTAATTCATCTCATTTGATTGATCGTAAACTTAACCTCTAGATTCAAAGGATCGATTCACTTCGATTTACTTGCCCTGCTTGGCAGCCCAGTCAGTCCAGGATCCCTTGTAGTTTCGGGCGCTAAAAATAAACACACAGAGAAAAAAAAAAACATCGAAATTTCTAAATTAATCTCCGAACATTCGATAATTGTGAAATAATTCTAAACAAATGCACATGCGCCCGAATGAATCCGACACCATATCAATAAGAGCACTATTTGCGCAAAGAATTAGATAAAGGTGGAACCGAAGAGAGACCCCAAATTTGGATGCAAGACGGCACAACTACGATTAACATCGACCGACCCCATCGAGACGTACTTTGTGTATCCGAGGCGGGTAGCCAGATCGGCAGCCGTCTGGGCCCTTCCACCGAGCTTGCAGTGGAAGATCACCTCCTGGTCAGGTTGGGGTTTATCGCGACCGTACTTGGTCTTGAATTCATCAGCCGGCAGGTTTAATGCCCCTTCCAAGGTGGGAACTGAAAAGGAAACCGGAGAAGAAAGAGGAAAGCTCCTATCATGTTGAATGGCCCTTAGTTTTGATCGATGAATAAATGAAAGATTAGTCTTGGCTATGTTTTGTGTTTGCGGATGATGAGGTTATGAAGCACCGTGAGACTGTGACACGCTGTTCGCTGCCTTACTTTGTGTACCCAAGGGCGGTAATGGTATCGATTGCCATCTGACTGCGTCTCCCCGTCCGACAGGACATAATAATGTAATGATCGAAGGCTGGCTTCTGTACTCCATACATCCGCTGAAATCGATCCGAGTTGGTCTCCGACGAAAACGCTTCGGCCACTTGCTCAACTGCATTGTGGAATGTTAACGCTATCTTGTCTGCTAAATGCTCCGGCAATTATGGAAATACTTACGAGGAATGTTGATACTGGTTGGGATTTGTCCCGTGGCAGCAAGTTCGTCGGCACCGCGCACGTCGATCAGTAGCTTTTCGGGGCGGTTCGGGAGGTCCAGGACTTCTTCGTAGGTGGCGATCGACATGTTGCTTGACTTCGAGAATAGGTCCGTGATCTGTAGAAAGGGAGGAAGGGAACCGGTTATTTTCGCTTTTTGCGGTTTTATGAAGATACGATTGGAAGAAATCCATCGAGTACCGTGCAAGCACCACACTTTGCGCATTATCACGTTTCTAGACGAAACACTCCCTACAAAAATTATTAGGAATATCAAAACATAAATCTAACAATTTATTTATATGTATGCATGCTTTTTGTGAATGTTTCGAATCACCGACAAACCGACATGAAACTCAATCTTCACTTTTGATCAAGAATCCATAACGACCGATTCAAATGTGCAGCGATCCCATCTGTCAAAACCTATAGAATAATTTTATCTAGATAAAATTTATTTGTCCAGAATTGCTCGGTCATGAACCTTCTTATCATGTTCCCAAGCGTGTTCGTGGCTTCAATAAACGTTCTCAGCGAACACGAAGATAGATGTCAGTAATATGATTTGAACAGAAATATTAAGACATTTTCTATTGTCATTCATGTCGGTTTGTCGGTGGTTTAAACGTGAACACCTATTTGAAAAAGGTGCATTTTTTTACCTTCACCATTTTGCTCTGCAATGGAATGAAATGAGCTTTTTAAGAAAATGAACGAACAATCAAATCGTTGAAGCAGTATGCGGTTAGATTCAAGGATCGGTACAAGGGATAGAGAGAAACCCTTCCACCTCGCCCAACATGCGGTTTTGGTAGTAAGTCTTTGAAAAGATTAAGGTGAGTGTTAGCCAACAATAATCAACAAATAGTATTGCATCAAAACTGTATTAAATCAGTCTCACTTATGCTAAATCCAGTCTCACTCATGTCTAACTAAATTGGATTGCACCCAGGTAAGAAGAGATTTCAGATTGAATTTGTTATTATAGCGTCAATTAGGGTAACTGCCTCCATATTAATCTCAATGTTCCTTTATTCATCCTACGATGAATCGAACAATTGGGCAGTTGAAAGATCGGTTTCGTTTTCTAATAATGTTTGCTTACGTTAAATAACTACAACAAACATTACTAACTAATCCTGTCACGTGTACATCGTTTTATTTCAAGTAGGATGAATCGCAAAGTGATGAGATTAATATAGGTACATCTTCCCTATTTCAATTGTAAATCCACTCGATTAAGAGGGAGCCAAAGTGGCTTAAGTTTGCATGTGTGTAAAGCGTATTTTTGCATTTAATACGTTTTATTTACTGGTTCTCACCACAAAAAACAATTTTCAAACAACGTAATTGCTGGTTGTCAGAGTTAGAATTGTCGTCTTGAAAATATTAATTTTACCGAGATTGGGCCTTCTTTCAAACATGAGCTATCCCTTTACAATTATATTAATCAGCTGATCGCTGGCCCTATAAAAACATGCACTTTGAAAAGTGCTTATTTATTTTGTTGAACTAGTTGTTATCATTTTCTTCGATTCACTGAATCACTATAGATTTTTCTTCTTCTCAACATTATTCTTTAAGTTATGTTGTTAATGTTTGTTTTGGTGTTTTTATTCTTCATTCTATATAGATTCCGTGTTTTTCGTAAAGTAAATTATTCCGGAGAATGTTAAGCGGATTGTTATATTTTTTAGCATTCTTTCTGTGTAGTCTCTACATTATGGAGTCAATGTTGATTCACCTTTGATAGCACTCAGCAATTAACAAATATATTTAATAGTTACTTTTATCAACTAAGTTTTAAAACGACTGAATCTGCATAGTGAGCATCGTGACGGTACGCTTAATCTATATCTTTCTCCGATTCCTCATTCGCTGTACATTCCGCTCGATATGGTCGACTTCACCGCTGCCGTGTATGCTGTATCTGGCGTCCCCTGTGGTGTCATGTTTTTGTGTAGTGATGCAATTAGGAGCGCCGACAAGTTATCTTTCACCGCCCGAAATGTTTGCATTAAAAAAGTGGGACCAAAATTACCGATTTTTCATGAGTTTACTCTTCACCCGCACTGACGAAACTACCCATGCAGCATCAATTATAGTAACCCATGAGTCAGCAGACAAAATTTGACAGCTCTATCAGTCGAACTCTAACCTTGATGGCAAAAACAGTGAAGCAACTCCGTTCAGAAGTGTGCGCTGCGTAAAGAACGGCACTCCGCCGCGTCGAAAACTGACATCGTGCGGCACTTTGTGGACGCCGGATACGCTCGTTCCTACATCTAAAACATCTTGGCACTATTAGACAACAATCAGAGCATCGAAAGAAAGCCCGGTTCCGGACGGCCGACGACCCTGAGCGACAAGAAGCTCCAAAGGATGTTGAAGAGGAAGACCGAGGGAAAAGTGGCTACATCGGTGGTGATGGACGACGAGACCTATCTCACTCTGGATGGCAACGACTGGCAGGGCACTTCGTATTTCACTTCCCCCACGAAGGAAGTGAGCTCCGAGGTGAAGTTCATTTCACACACCAAGTTCCCCAAGAAGGTGCTGCTGTGGCTGACAATCAGCGAGAAGGGGATGTCAAAGCCGCTCTTCATTCGATCCGGACTGGCTATGAACGGGGAAATTTATAGTACGAAATAGCTGCCGGAAGTTGCGTTGTTCATCAAGAGATACCACAAGGGCGAAGACACGGTGTTCTGGCCGGATCTGGCGTCGGCCCACTACTCTAAACGATCGTTGGAGGAGATGGAGCGGCTGAATATCGATGTGGTACCCAAGTCGGCGAATCCGCCCAACGTCCCCCAGCTGCGTCCCATCGAGAATTTCTGGAATAACTTGAAGCGTAAGATCTACTCCAACAATGTTGTCGCGAAAACTGAGGAGGAATTGATAAATAAAACGAAGACAAAACTCACAAACATGCCTACAAGCATGTTTTCGTCTGCCATGGCGAATGTTCCGGTTAACTACCAGAAGGTCGTTCACAAGGGCGAAGAGTTTTCTCGTTTTTGCAAGTAAGCTTAAATAATTACCTTCCATGGGAAATTTATCAAAGGCAATTATCTGTCTTAGCTTGTCCGAAAAAAAGTTCATTTATTTTAATGTAAACGTTACTTATATTTTTAGACATTCTTCTCGTTTCAGAGAGCGAGTTATGGCGCTATAACCATAAGCCATTTAGGGCTAGGGCTATAGTTAATGTTTAAGTCCCAACCGTTTGAAGAGAAATGGAGCATCACTTAACCTAGGCTAGATGATCCCAACAACCATTTGAATTAAAATGCTAATGCTAATGCTAAAATAAACTTTTGTTGTGTAGTTTTGACTTCCACAAACGTTCCGGTTATGTCCCTGATATAACCGACCTCTATTTTTTTTTAAACTGATCTCATATTGCTCACAGTGTTTGATTTTCATACCTAGAATTTAAGGTGAAACTCGAGGAGAAGCTGGAAGTGCCAGGAACAACCCTGAACCTGACGTAGTTTGCTGGGCATAACCCTCGAATAACCCTCGTGTAACTTTCAACAAATTCACTTGGTGCGTTTTGACAAAGCAATGGTGTTTAGTTTCAAAATCGTGAAAAGGTTATAAGTCTAATAAAAAATTTATCTGGCGAAAGGACTCGATCCTATTTAAACTTCAACGAATCAACTCTGTTGCGCTGTTATTGAATAATGTTTACCGACACGACACGCACACCCAAATATAACACGATATACATATAGCATATTCGACATTTCGCACTATCACCGGCGAGTTCTCGCTAATTACGAAGGCACAGTGAAAAACTGAAGCAATACATTTTCGGAAAATAAAATAGCATGAATTTAATCTGAATGCTCCTCTGAGATTATGGAGCTTCGATAGGACACGTGTTGAGCAAAGCCTGCCGTACAGTGTCGCTTGTTGTGTTAATACTTGTTGTTTCTCCACACAGCTTTTTGACTCGATTGATTCGGTGCATTAACCTCATAAAAGATTTTCGGCTGATTGTGTCTTTTGTATTCTGCTTTTTCGAATGAGATTGCGGGACCGTAGAATGTTTAACCCGAAACCGGAGAAACAAGTTTTGTTTCTCCAGTTGGATCTTTTTCAAGATTATGAACGTCGAATTCACTAGACATTGATTTACCCAATTGAAGAACGAGGCACACATGTAACACTATCGCTTCCAAAACACTGATTGAAATGGAATGTTTTCAGAGATGGGCTCTGCACTGGATGATTCACACACAACTGCTCTTTGAAAGAAAAAGAAAAAACCTTCACAGATAGCGGTCTGTGGTGGTCGGTTGCTAGGTTACTACTGTTGACTATCGGCACATCGTCAGCACTGTGACCCCAAAGAAGTGTTCGAGCTTCGTCGTCATTGCTATATCGTCATCGTCATCATCATCATCATACGATTCCAGCCAAAGCAGCTCTCGTAGTGGGTAACTCATTCCAATCAAACAGGCAGGCTTTACAGGGCATCACTCCCTCCGCTAGGTATGCCGGACATGTGCATGGCTTCCCACTCATACCAATACCAAGAGCGTGCCGGTATATGGATGCATCTTTCTACATTCGGCTGTTCGATTAAAAGCAGTATTATATATGCTTAGCCTTTATCATTGATCCAAGATGATTATGAGGGGGATTGCAGCGTGTGATGGCATATGAGCTTAATTAAAAATTGTAGAATAGTATACCTGCTGATTAGTATAATATTTCCAACATTTTAGTGTCACTACTAAGCAAACAACCATACAAATGTTGGCCTTCGGTAATCGAACCACGTGAATTAGGCGAAAAATTGAAGTTGGTTTAGCAGCAGAAGTAGAAATGTTCTTGTAAGCTGGTTAAAGAAATTCGCACATGCATTGTCATTGTGATGTAGCGATTTCGATCACACCGAAAGTATATACATAACAAACGAGCATTGTGCAGACTCACGGTGACTCGTCACTTTTTTGTTCGGTAGACCGGTTTCATGAGCATGCTCTTACTGTTTCGTCAATCCTTTCAGGCGAGCAGACCAGTCGAAATAAAACAGCCAATTAATGTTAGCTCTAGTTGTGGAAGTTTTCACCCAATAACGGTAGAGGAACTAAACTCTATTTGCCTTTCTTTAAAATCTTTGTTATCTTTTTAAGGTTGAAGACTTCGTAATTATTTTTCGAAATCAATGATTGCATTATCCTTGTATTGGTAAATCTATTTGAACATAATGTGTGAGGAAATGAAAATCAAAATCTAGTCTTAAGCTTACCACTACACGTGTATCCTTGTTTAAGACATGTGTTTTCGTGGGAAGTATTGAAATTATCTGCAATATATTTATTTTAATAACTCACGAGGTGAAATTGCTTGCGTATAGCTTTTCGATAAATGGGTTTTCATGTCAAATATGCTGAAAAATTAACCATCGGGTATACAACAAAAGAAATTACGACATTGGTCAATGAAAATATTCGTTAAATTAAAATCGTACCCGTATTTGTTATGCCAGCTGTGTCCTTCATTATGCTGAAGAGCGGGAATCCATCTTTACTAATTCTGTATCTTGACGAAGTTATGACGAAGGATGTTTTGTATGCTTTTTTTACAAACTTTTCGCTTCGATGATGATGATGATGATGGGTTTTTGAGTTTTATTTTATTTTGTTAATCTAATTAAACTAGTATCTTTTATGGGTAGTCTAAAAAAGTGTGAGACTTGCGGATGTAAACAAACATTGATGATGAATCCTCCATTGCATTATTAGAAGCGGCATTTGGAAAATATAACTTTGTGTTCCTCAACTTACATTCACGTCATGTGATGTAAGCTATCATTGAGTTTTTACGGTCATGTAAATTTAAGAACGGACGCAAATGTCTGTCCTACGGGCCGCTCCTTTTATGTGCATCTAAGAATATTTAAATTAACATGATATTTTCTAAGAGTTTTTTTTTTTAATTAGAGTTTTTTTTCAGCATTCTATGGACTGATTATATGGAATTTCTAATATTTATGTAATTTCCCCTTTTATATAACAAACATAAACAGGTCGTTAAAGGCTATGAATGGCAATATTTTAATCACATCGATGAACAATACGATCAGGATTGACAAATAGTTCATTTTATAAACTGAATGTATGACATATCGAATATTCCTGGATCTTCCTGGAATTTCTGATGAAAATATGTATCCAGTACACGGATACAAATTTCGTCCATTTAAATTAAAAATATCGATGTTCAACTTGAAACATAAGAATGGTTTTAAGTAAAAAGAAAGTATGTTTCGAAGGAAAATAACAATTTTTAAATCAAATTCAAGGCATTGTAACTACAACAATACATTCATCGGGTAGGTGAATTTGAGCGTGTATTTACCTCTCCAGAACGTGAGGCCGAGGTAAAGTTTCAACGTTTGCAACATGAGCCAATCGTCTCATTTATTGGAAGGTTATTTGCCCGATTCCAGTAGTGATTCTCTGAGCAAACTCCTTGAACATGGAATCTGTTAGGATTCAAGCCAAATCTAGAATTAAGCTTACACATCGATGTCAGTTGATTTTAAACATAGAATATGTTTGAAATAATGCATGTTTATTTTTGCGGCCAGAAGAAACTAAGTTTATGTTTGGATGTATCTGGAATATGTTTGTTATGGCGGTATTTTTTTCTGCGTGTACCATATTGGCCACATTTGAGTTCGTTATTCTGGTGAAGTGTCAGAAGGGTTCAGTCTCGTTGAATTAATTAGGGTTTTTTTTAATAAACCTGCCGTAAAGCAATCGATCGGAAATGATTTTGGCATTTTCTTTAAGACATCCAGAGCTACTTTGATTAAGCAAGCTGACGAGATCTTGAAGCGTCTAATCATTCCTGATGCGATCGTCGAAGCTGAGACAACGAACACACCTGACGATCGGTACGAAGAAGATGCCTCTATGGATGATTATTCTGGTTTATCGGTTAAAGGCCAGTATCGACTTAAAAAGTAGAGAGGTTATGGAATTTTGTTCAATATTACCAAGCGGGATTTTGACAATAGACCTTTCTTGTCAGGCCTAACCCCCATTTTTAATATTTTTCCTTCAAAGGCAATGAACCTCTCATAACGTTATCGTTAATAACTTTTTTTTCAATGCACTCCTCATTTTGTTACAAATCATTTTCGAGTGCAGTTATCTTTATAAAGTCCTTTTAAACAAATTTATTCAATGTGTCCTCCATTTTTATTAATAACATCCTCGAGCCGACGCCGGAAGCCAGAGCATGCCTTTCGGACGTAGTCCTCCGACATTGACTGCCATGTGCGTGTTATGGTTGACTTCAGGGTTTTTACACTAGGGTGTGATGTTTTGCAGGCTCGTGCTTCAACATATGCCCAAATCGAATTATCAAACGGATTAAGATCTGGACTGCTAGGGGCCCACAAATCCTTCGGCCAAAACCTCATGTTATCGTTCAACCATTGTTGGGTTCGATTGGACGTGTGACACGGCGCTCCATCCTGCTGTAGGACAACGTTTTGGTCCTCGGAGAAGTTGGCCTTCACCCAGGGAAGCATTTGGTCTTTTAAAATACCGATATACACTTCGGTATTGATTTTAACTCCAGCATCAATGAAAACAGGCGGCATTTGGACGCCACCAAGCCAAACATCATGACACCAGCCGGATGTTTGGTTTGAAATTTGAATTTCACTTTTTCCGGAACGTTCTCCATTTTCTGCGGTGAAATGAACCGGTTCGTGCGGCAGTTGGCCACAGCATCGATGCTGAAAAGCTGTTCGTCGGAGAACAGGATTATAATTTTTTCCTTCTTCAACAAGGAAAGCAATCTCTTGGAACGAGTCACTCGTAGTTCCTTGACCCGGTCCGTAATCAAGTGGCGTTTCACTCTGGCTCTGGAAGATGCATGCAGGTCTTCTTTGATGATTCTCCGCATGGATTTCTCCGAAATATTGGCTTCCTTTGCAAGTTTTCTTATGAAACGCACCGGGTTGCGAGCAATTTTTGCACGGACCGATTTGATCACGTTCGGCGTGCGTGCAAAGCGCGGACGTCCGCTTCCCGGCTTCCGCTGCTTAGGACCATCCTGCAGGGACTTTTTTATGCGGTAAACTGTTGCCAAATGGCACCCTACCACCTTGGCAATCTCTTTCGGCTTCTTCTGGGCGAGCAACAAACTGGTGATCACTTCTTTCGCGAACATTTTTTAACGAATTTGCAATAAAACAAATAGAATGTTTGGATGCAGCACTTGAAAGTAAACATAAACAAATACACTTTCGACAGAAATTAGTCACTAGCTACACGAATTAACCCAATACTCAAGTTTGAACATTTTTGCATTATTTTCTGCCGCACCCTGTATAGTTTGAATACTCTTTGGTACAGGTTTTCGACGTTCTGGTTTGTCCCAAATATTGTATCTTGGGAAACATCCAGCCAAGCCCTGCAAAGCACTTCGTTGTCTCGTTGCGTCCATTTCCTTCCACGGTGTTTTGATGCACTCATTTTTTCACAACATATCAAAATAAACGTGAAATTAGCAAATAACACTTTAAAAACAAAAAACACTCAAATTGAAATAAAAGTCTTCCAGATGAAGATGTTGTTTTAACGGAGGGGGTGGGTGTAATCTGGAAGCACCTCGACGTGGATTCCGCAATGATATCGCACCAAATTTTGCGCAAACTATAATTTGCCTCGACGTTCTGCAAAGTGATGATTGCTATATATTAATAAAAGGATTCCAAAACTGCTGATAAACTGGTTAAAATGTAAATTTCTTTGTCGGGTTTCCATTATTAATATTATGATTGTTTATCACCGTTGGGTGTTCCGAATCGAAGCAACTTGTAATAATTACATATTAGGTGCGCCTAAGTTCTCGCTGTTTAGAAATAGATGGCGCCAGTAGTAAATGCTGGTCGAATGTTGTACATCTCAAGCATCATAAACCAAGCTCAGACATATGGTAAACAAACCGCTTTGCCAAATCAGTGATTTTGGTTTAGTGTTATATATTTTGGTTGTTTGAAGATGTCTGATTTCGTGCCAAATAATCGTCATTTGCGGGAAGTGTTGATTTTCTTCTTTCATTCGAAGAAAACGGCGGCTGAAGCACATCGAGAGCTCCAAAAGTTTACGGTGATGCTGCTCTGAGTGAAACAACGTGTCGTGATTGGTTTCGTCGCTTCAAAAACGGTGATTTCAGTGTTGATGATCGTCCGCGTGAAGGAAGGCCAAAAAACTTCGAAGACTCTGAATTGGAGGCATTGCTCGATGAGGATCCGTGTCAAACGCAAGAAGAGCTTGGTTCAGGATTAGGAGTTTCCCGCCAAGCCGTTTCTAAGCGATTGCATGCGTTGGGAATGATTCAAAAGCAAGGAACTTGGGTTCCTTACGATTTGAAGCCAAGAGATGTTGAGCGTCGTTTTTTTTCGTCTGTGAACAACTGCTCCAGCGGCAAAAAAGGAAGAGTTTTCTACATCGCATTGTGACGGGTGACGAAAAATGGATTCATTACAGTAACCCAAAACGGAAACATTCATGGGGACTGCCCGGACATGCTTCAACATCGTCGCCTAGGCCGAATATTCACGCTGCGAAGGTTATGCTGTGTATTTGGTGGGACCAAGTTGGTGTTATTTATTATGAGCTGTTGAAACCAAACGAAACCATTACCGGGGAACGGTATCGAACTCAATTGATGCGATTGAGCCGAGCACTGCACGAAAAACGGCCACAATACGAGCACAGACACGAAAAAGTGATTCTTCAGCATGACAACGCTCGACCTCACGTTGCGAAACCCGTGAAAACCTACTTGGAAACGCTCAAATGGGAAGTCCTACCCCACCCGCCATATTCTCCTGATATTGCACCGTCCGATTATTACTTGTTCCGTTCGATGGCACATGGTCTCACTGGTCAGCAATTCCACTCATATGATGACATCTCAAAATGGCTTGATTCTTGGATAGCATCAAAAGACGAACAGTTCTATCGAAATGGTATTCACGTTCTACCAGAAAGATGGGAAAAAGTCGTAGCTAGTGATGGGCAATACTTTGAATAATTCGTTTGTAACCTTTGTTTTCAAAATAAAGTCCCTTTAAGCCAATAGGTTAAACACCCAGAAAAATTGTAGCGTAGCAACGTTTCAAGTTTGTTGTATGAAAATTTCTTTTCCGCTGTCGCAAGAAAACTTTTTTGGAATATATGGAAGGCAGCAAGGTGTCCAGCACAATAACTCCATTTACTCGGTTTGGAAGTTCAAGGCGGAGGTGTTGCTTACCAGGAAAAACCTGTGGCGTCACATCGATCCGGAGACCGGAAGACAAGAGCGACGATTGCGCTGCTTGTAGAGGATCAACAGCATATGCTGATTCGGGAAACGTAAATGCCAAGGAAGCCTAGGAAAACCTCAGGAAGCACTAGGAAAAGACATTCCTCTGCTCCAAGGTTGCGCTGCTGAAACGGATTTGTAACAAATCGTAGAACGACGGGGACGACATGCAGAATCATCTTTTTGATCTGGAAGAGCTATTCGCGAAGCTGTCGTGCACTGGACTGAACTTTGGTGAACCATTGATAGTAGCATTCTTTCTTAGGAGCCTCCCTGATTCGTTCGATACATTGCCCACGGCCTCGGCTGATCAAGGGAAAGCTGTTATATGAAGCTGCGACGAGAGTTCAGGATTTTCAAGTTCGAGGATGAAAGCAGGATTCCAGAAGTAGCAGAAAAAGAAGCCATTAACGTGCTACTTCTGCCAGAAGCCTGGACACAAGCAGTCGGAGTGCAGTTTGTATGCGAAGGAATCAGATGACGGTAAGGAGAACACCCCGAAAGCGAAAACAGTGCGGAGCGAAAACAGTGCGGAGCGAAAACCAATCCATAATATTTGCTTAGTGGATGATAAACGAACGGATTATGCAGTGATCATAATGGCAGTGAACGATCACCACAACGTTGATTGTCAGCATGTGTGGCACATAAGATTTGGACGTTGTGATCCTGAAGCTCAGGGTGAAATTCTGAAGGAAAACCTCGTGACCTAGGACAGGATCGGCCAGCTGTTAGTGCAAAAACAAGACCATTTACCTGTCAAAAAATACCGTTTTTTATTGGTCGCTTTGACAACCGCCCCTACCGCCACCGTCGAGTTATGTTACAAGCAGGCAGTTTGTTGTTGGTTTGGCGGTGTTGCTAGTAGTCACTGCTTTTTCAACTAGAACAAATGCGGAAATAAAAGTTCACTTTTGCAGTGGTTTATTTTAAATCAGTTCGAAATGAAGTGCCAAGCGATAAATTGTGGTCGCAGTGACGTGTCACATCCGGGTCTCCATTTTCATCGGTTTCCGAGAGATCCAATCGTTCGCCGAGAGTGGGTGAAGGCCTGCATTGGGAACGCAAGCGAGGAAGACATTCTCTTGCTCAAGTTTTCTCCCCACAGCAGAAATGAAATGAAGAAAGAAATTCAATGAAATCTTATCAATTAACGTTTAGTTTGATGCAGCTTCTTTTCCCGGACGACAAAAGAAATGTTTTTAATTACTTTATTTTCAATGGGATTACTGTGTAAACATATCTGGCAACACTGGAGCGACCCCCGTATCATAGCAATCATAAATTTATAAGAGGTCATCTCTCTCTGAGTTGGCAGGTCCTGCCCTAGGATTTGAAACAGCACTTTTTTGATTTTATCAACAATGAAGACCTCATTTTAGTCAATAAGGAGGAACCGACTTATATTCCGGCAGAGTTGAATAAGAAACCGTCAACGATTGATTTAGTTCTTGCATCTCAGGGTATACAGGATGTGAAGATGGAGGTTTTGCAATATGGAATTGGAAGTAGGCATTTAGTAATTCACTTAGTCATGGCGAGGCAAGAAAAGCAGTGTAGATATTTCGTAAATCAGGAAAAAAATACAGGAAGAATTAGAAGCGTTAGATCCAGAGCAGATAAAAGGAATTGCTAGGCTGCAAAAAGAAACCAAGAAGATTTTAAGAATGCAAAGCAGAAAAGTAGATTCAAGCCAAAATTTTGGTGGAATGAGGAAGTTGAAAAACATGGATTAGCAAAAACGAAGCAAGAGCAAAATTCAACCGAAGTGGCTCGCTCGGGATTTCTTTCCGTGAAAAAACTGGAAGTAGTTTTGCTAGATAAGAAACAAGTTTGCTGAACAAAAAATTCCAGAATATTTAGCAGGAAATGGTCCAAGTGCAAGCAGGTAAGAGCTTGGGGGAAAAGTTAATGAGTTAACAGGAAAAGCAAAAAAGAAACAACACAGCCATCGTCCACGCGAAAAAGAAGAAGCAGCAGACCCGATTTCTGAAGATAAATTTTCCATGTAAATTTAATCAACACGGATGGAATCAACAACACCATTACGGCGGTTAATTACGATATTTTGAACGTCGAGAAATGGAATAATGTCTTAGAAGAAAAAGAAACCGTCTGCAGCAGGACCCGATGGTTTGAGTTATGAAATTCTTGGGAACCTGAAACCTGATGTTAAGAACCTCGTCATTTCTGATCTTAATAGAATGTGGAGAAATGGGAGATGCGATAAAAACCTCAACAAAATTAAAGTAGTTGCAATATCAAAACCAGGACGAGATCCGGACGTTGTAGAAAATCTACGACCAATATCAATGCTTAATTGCTCTTTGAAACTAGTGAATTCTGCAG
Source organism: Aedes koreicus (assembly GCA_024533555.2). Taxonomy (NCBI): domain Eukaryota; kingdom Metazoa; phylum Arthropoda; class Insecta; order Diptera; family Culicidae; genus Aedes; species Aedes koreicus. The sequence continues at coordinate 202,060 of JAHHFK020004426.1, forward strand.
TGTTACTGGCATTCGAATAATTACTTGCAAATGCAATCAATATTACCCGAAGCGTCGTTTGGGTTTCGAAAACACAACTCCACAACAACCCATTTAAACTTCGTTAATCAATAAACTCACTGCGATACGGAACAAGGAAAATTGGCAAAGGCGATATTTGTAGACCTATCCTAGCGCCTACAACACGGTAAAAACAGGTATACTAGAAAAGATCATATACGATTACAAGATACAGCAGAAATAACTGGTTGGGTTGTTGCCTTCCTAAGCGATAGAACAGTTCAAATCCATGTGGGAACAGAACTTGTGGAAAGGAATTGGCGATGGGCTTCCCCAAGGGGATATGATGTCTCCAACTTTGTTTAACGTTTATACAACCCAACTATACGATATCAGGTGGAAGGAGTTGTACTGAGTACAATATGCTGATGATTTCATGGCAATTATTGAGGGCAAATGTATAGAAGTCTTACGAGAACAGGCACAAGCGTTTATAGATGACTTCAAGCAAAAAAACGGAATATCTGCAGCTCAAAATAAACGAGAGAAACGAAAGTTATGCTGTTT
>JAHHFK020004427.1:0-77889 GCA_024533555.2 Aedes koreicus
GGGGCCTGATTCACATCCTATTCAAGTGATTCAGGACTGACTCACCTCAAATTCAATTGATTTAGGTCTGACTGACTTCTCATTCAAGTGTTTATACATGTTTTAGATCTGATTCATTTCGTATTCAGGTCATTCAGGTCTAATTCGCTTAATATTCAAGTGATTCAGGATTCATTCACCTCAAACTGAAGTAATTCAGAACTGACTCACAATGCATTCAAGTGATTCAGGTCTGGTTTACTTCATATTCAAGTGATTAAGGTCTAATTAACTTTATATTCAAGTGAGTCAGTCCTTACCTCAAATTCAAGTGATTTATGAAAGACTTATCACACATTCAAGTGATTCATTGAATGAATTCATTCATATTCAAGTAATTCAGAAAGGAATCACCTCAAATTCAAGCAATTCAGGACTGACTCACAATACATTCGAGTGATTTAGGCTTAGTTCACTTCATATTCATGTGATTAAGGTCTTTTTAATTTCATATTCATGTCATTCAAGGTTGATTCACTTCATATTCATGTGATTCAGTCCTGATTCATTTCATATTCAAGACTCAAGCCTGATGCACTTCATATTCAAGTGATTCAAGGCTGGCTCACTGCGTCTTCAAGTGATTCAAGGTTGACTCGCTTCATATTTATGTGATTCAGGCCTGATTTACTTCACATTCAAATGATTCGGGCCTGATTTTATTCATATTCAAGTAATTCAGGACGGACTCACTTCAAATTCAAGTAATTCAGGACTGCACTCACCACACATTAGAAGTCTGATTCATTTCTAGACAGTAGTTCAGGTCTAGTTCACTTCATATTCAAGTGATTCCTGGATGACTCACTTCATATTTTAGCCATAGGGTTCGTTCAAAACTTGGACCAAAACGGAACGTTATCTGTCATGGGTTGGCCGGCGCAATCACCGTATCTAAATCCAATCGAACTGCGCTGGGATAGGCTAGACCGGAACACGAGAAAAATGCGTCCCTAGAACCATAAACAATTGTGCGAGAGCCTACAAACCGCTTGGAAGAAAATCTCGGACGACACATTGCGGAAATTAATTGAATGAATGCCCAGCATTTGTACGGCTGTTATTAAAGAAACGACTGTTATTAAACCATTTCGAGGAATTGAAAATTTTATTATATGATAATTACTACAAACTTCCATTTTTCCTACGGACCATTTTGCTACATAAAATGTTTTACCTTTGAGCTTGATCTTTTCTTTTGATGTTTGAAATGAACAACTTCTGATAGAACAAAAATTAACAGAAACTTTTTTTATGCACTTACTTTCTCCACCATCCGGATGTCCCTTCTGAACAACTTTGCCCAAAACTCAAACTATCTATCTTATCAGACTCACGAGATAAAACAAGTTGAAAATGACGAAAAATTTCCATGTTATCAGAATCATGGGGTAGACCAAGTTGAAAATGCTCAATTTTTCATGCTCACTAGTGCCACATAGCGGTGGAATTCCGAACAGAACGGTCCACCTTCGGGATGCCCTTGACCTTCTGAACAACTTTGCCCAAGACTCGAACTTTCTATCTTACCAGAATTACAAGATAGTACAAGTTGAAAATGTTCAATTTTGCATGCTCACGCGCCACTTAGCGGGGGAATTTCGAACAAAACGGTCCACCTTCCGGATGCCCTTAATCTTCTGAAAAACTTTGCGGAAGACCGCATCTTTGCAGATAATCAGAGTACCGACATATAGTATCATGAATGTACCTATATTCAGGTGATGCTAAACTTTCCGAGGTGTTGCAATACTTTTCCATGCGAGTCCGTACTTATGACTGGTAGTGTACGTACTCGAAGTCTTTAAACAGCTTCCGGGTCTGGTTTTTATACCGAAATGCAAAGGAACGCCGTTGCCAAGCATTTCCGGACAAAGAAGGTGTCCAAATTCCCGAAGAAGTATTTGATTTGGTACATATGGCCTGTAGTTGTGGTCGAAAATCTAAAAGTTTCGTCTCTACCGGCGCTATCAATAAGGATGTGTACGAGAAAGAATGTCTGCAAAAGTAGTTGCTACCGTTTATCAGAAGCCATGACTCTCCAGCTCTGTTTTGGCCTCTTGTCACTGTGCGAAATCCGTCATGGAATGGTATAAGGTACAAGAGGTCAAATACGTGCCAAAAACAGCCAATCCACCAAACCGTCCAGAACTTTGTCCAATAGAGAAGTACTGGGCTCTAGTTAAGCGGAAACTCTTTGAAACTAAGAAGAAAGCAAATGGTAACGATGAATTCAAGAGAAGATGGGTCACTGCGGGCGTATTTGAGGATACCGCACGGAACCCGATGGTGGGTGTACCACAGATAGTTCGAGAATTTTACAGATTGAAGAATCAACTGTTTCTAATGTAGATACAACTCTATTATTGTGAAATAAACAGTCGTTTTTGTTGAATTTTATGTGCTGCTATTATTTTGGTGTCCGAAATTTAACGTGGACAGGCTTTATCATGAGCATGCTTGACCGCCTGAGGTTGCTGCTTCGTCATTGCCAGATCAGCTGTTACTACACAGAAAACCAACAGATGATGCTTGGGACTAACATACATCCTCAATATGTAGAAACTGATTCTTCCGAAACTATTTCAAGCCTCCCGTTCGAATGCAGGCCAACTAAGTAATGAGTAGGAATGTCGCTTTATTGGAATCCGAGAAGACTTCTACGGAAATCCACTGGGATATTGGATAAATGTTGGAAGGTCTAGAAAAATAATTTGTACCGATTTAAACCAACGGTAAGGATGCTATGGGAGTCACTCACACCGTGTGATGGTAGCGCGGTCAGACGCCTATAGAATCGAGCGTAGAGGGGTGCTAGTCGCCGCGAAGGCCGCAAGCGAGCCAGCTTTGAGGGCCTGTGTCAGAAGGCCAATACGAATCCGTGGGGTGACGCCTATCGGGAAGTAATGGCCAAAAACCAGAGGAACGGGGCTCAAACCGAGCAATCACCAGAGCTGCTGCAGGTGATCGTTGGGGGACTCTTTCCGAGCCCCCTGCCACCGTAGATTTGTCCCATGACCAGCGTTCCAGTATCCCAGACCTTAACGCTGTCATAGCGACGGAAGGGTGGGCGGCTCAGCCAAACACCCGTGACCACGTGGGCACTGACAACGGCACAACGGGGGCCGGCGACGAGGCGACGGTGACGAATGAAGAACTCATTGCGATAGCAAAGTCGCTAAACGTGAGCAAAGCGCCAGGACCGGATGGTATTCCGAACCTGGCCATCAGGACGGCTATCTTTCTGGCTCCCGAAATGAACGAGGGCGTCTTTCCGGACGCCTGGAAAATTCAGACCCTAGTGTTGCTACCAAAGACAGGGAAGCCACAAGGGGATCTATCGGCATATAGACCTATATGTCTGTTGGACACAGCGGGTAAGGTGCTTGAGAGGGTAATCCTCAACAGACTGACAAAGTACACGGAGGGTATGGGCGGTCTGTCTAATAACGAGTTTGACTTCCGTAAAGGGAAGTTGACGGTGGATGCCATTCTGTCTGTCACCAAGACGGCCGAAGTGGCAATCCAGCGCAAGAGGCGAGGAGTACGATACTGTGCAGTGGTCACCCTTGACGTGAGGAATGCGTTCAATAGCGCCAGTCGGGAGGCTATCGCCGACTCGCTCCAACGCCTTCAGGTTCCTGAGTACCTGTACAAGATTCTGGGAAGCTATTTCCAGAATCGCGTACTGGTGTACAATACTGAGGTAGGCCAGAAACGTGTTCAGATCACCGCAGGGTCCCACAAGGTTCGATCCTGAGTCCGCTTTCGTACATCGGATGAGGTACTAGGGCTTGAGTTCCCGAACGGGGTGAAGATAGTCGGGTTCGCAGACGACATCACCCTGGAGATATGTGGTTAATCCATTGATGAGGTGGATCTAACGGCCTTGCACTCCATTGGCATTGTGGAGAGATGGATGAGTTCTAGGAAACTGGAGCTAGCCCACCATAAGACTGAGATCACGGTTGTTAACAACCGAAATTCGTAGCAAAATGCGCCGATCAGTGCAGGTAACTGCACAATCGAATCGAAGAGGTCTTTGAGGTATCTTGGGGTCATGATCGACGATAAGCTGTCCTTTATCAGCCACGTCGATTACACCTGCAAGAAAGCCTCTATGGCTATATCGGCATTATCCCGCATGATGTCGAATAGCTCGGCGGTGCAAGGGAGTAAGCGTAAACTCCTGGCCAGTGTCGCCCTGTGTCAGACAATATCTGAACAAATATGGGCATGCACAGTCCTCCGCATGCACCGAGTGCGGAAGTAGAGGAAACTGCGGAACATGTGTTCTTCACATGACGGCGCGAGATCCGGCATGATAGCCATAAGCGGTCACGACACGACTCCGGATAATTTGGTCCAGAGGATGTGTCAAGACCGGGACATCTGGGACGCGGTATGCATAGCAGCCTCCCAGATTGTCCTTGATCTCCAACAAAAATGGCAAAACGACCCACGGCAGGTCGCAGGGACCACCTAACTACTAAAGCCCTAAGTAGTTAGACATAGTGGGTGCTTAACAAGCACAATAGCCCACTCCCCGAAGTAATACCGAAAGGTGGTTGTGATGGTGGTTAACTTCATTAGGAAAACAAACATAAGCCTTTTAGTCGCTGTGAACTGATTCAGAGCAACAGTAAGGGCTTTCTTTAAGCCATTCAGTTGTTTTTGATTTGGAAGGCAAGACATTTTATAAAACTTTTTTGATTGGAAATACAAAGCATTTTGTCTTCATTTACCCTTAACCTCGCGCTGTTGTACTTTGTATAAAACGAGCAAACACTTGCCATTTTGATGCAGAAGCACCTATCGATGTAAAACCAACGTGTACTTCTCAAGAAACTCGTTCTGGTCCAAATAGCGTGTTCCTGGATTACAGGAATTTCTCAAATAGCGCGGTAGAATGCATTATTGCGAGATGTTTCCGCGTAAATAAAATACGTAGTGTATCAAGCTTGATATAACTGGTTCCAACTTGGTTATACTGACCATCTAGACGACTTCTGTCTTCGACAAATGAGGTCCAGTAGACCAAGGCCTTTTTATTGGTGACTATTATTTAAGAATTTTATCACTACACGACGCTAGTGTGCAACAAAATTTCTTAAAAATACATTATACTTAGATCCTGATCAAATGGATGGTTTCAGTCTTCGATTTAGTTGTTCAGCAGGTCAAGGTCTTTTGATTGATGTTCAGAAGTTCAGAATTATCTCAATACGTAGCGTGTGTAAGTGAATCTCCCGAATATACTATATTCTGGTAATTTCGTCACATACCAGCGCCGCGTACCAAAAAAATCTGAACTATTAGTTACCAATCAAAAGACCGTGACCCTCTGATCAACGTTTTGAAAACAGAAACGTTGCATATGGCAAGGATCCCAAGATATAATTCGCATTAATATAACAATTCGCACACAAGCGCCGCGTAGCGGAAAGATTGTGAACTGTCGCGCGTTACTTCAAAAAACGACGTAAAAAAACCGCGTTATTTCAAAAAACGACGTAAAAAAAGTCAAGGAAATAAAAATTATATTTCATATTCATATTGAAAGTATATGGTCATAAAAATGTATTGGTGGTGGAAAAACATGATTCCAGTTACATTGGCCACCGGGAATCTGCTACAAATGGATAGAGGTTGTTAATTCAATGTGTGAGCAAAACAGTCCAGAGTAGTTATAGAGAGATTTCGTCTTCGGCAAAATTTCTCAGGGTGTAATTCGTCGTCTTTTGACATTATCATATTAGTTCCACATCATGCCGCAGAGATGGTGCTGCAGTCTATCTTTTATAAATGAGGCGCTAGAGAAATGCCGTCTTCGGCAAAGTTCCTCAGTATGTTGTTTGTCGTTGTTTGACATTGTCATATTAGTTCCACATCATGCCCCATAGATGGCACTGCAGTCTATATTTTCTAAATTAAACGCTAGAGAGTTGCTGTCTTCGGCAACGTTTCTCAGTATGTTATTTGTAGTATTTTAATATTATCATGTTAGTTCCACATTACGCTGCATAGATGGCGCTGCATTATACTGAAATAATTTTTCATTACGGTAGTGGTACCGCGTAAAAAAAACTGTGTAAAAAAATCGCGTAAAAAACACGTAATTTTAAAAAACGACGTAGAAGTAAAAAAAAATTAAATTTCATTTTGATTCGCAGTACACATGAAGTAATTCAATAGCAACAGTGAAAAATAAAAGATTGCATGCCATCAGCATAACTAAACAAACAAATGCAGATTCTTCAAAAATCTTACTGTATGTGAAAGCAGCTGTGCTAGTCAAAAGTTTGAACAGTCATGCTGATATATGATTATATGCATAATATATGTTATAATGCACAGACTCCTAAAATACTCTATTAAGCACTCAACTAAAAAAATCTGGCTGTAGAAACTACCATTTCGAGGGTTAAATTGAGTTCCAGCACAAACAATTTTCAGCAGACTATAAATGCGTTAAATTTTACCATGACTGCGATGAAGTCATTCATGGTGGGGTTGATATCAACATGAGGTAAGTCAAATGTACCACAAATGTTGAAGGCTTTACCATGAACGTAGTAAAACCACTTAAAAACCATGCAAAAAAAGGAGTATAGTCAGTTATGTTTCCGGTGGAAAAAAAACCGCGTCAAAAAATATAAGTGTATTTGGAAGTGAACACGTTTGGTTTATAAATGGTCACTATCGAATACACTTTTCTCATGCGTATACCAACCAAATATCACCAAAAACTAAAGGAAACACAAGTTTTCCATCCGGAGCTTTGAAGCTTGCACGGTTAACGTAACCTCACAAATCCCGTGTAAAATATGTAATTTAAAACTTGCCCCAATTTTTTAAAAGCAAGGCTAGCGAGATGAGTTGCGCCAAAAGAGGGAACAAGAAAGAGAGAAAATGGTGACGTCATCATGCAACGGCTCATTGCGCGCATATCTTGTGTTAAAACCTCGTGGCTAACAATGTTAGACATTTGTTAGTCTAACAAGAGCTAACAACTGTCTAACAGCACAATTTAATTTAGCGTTTAATTTAGAAAAGATAGACTGCAGTGCCATCTATGCGGCATGATGTGGAACTCAATATGACAATGTCAAACGACGACAAACGACATACTGAGAAACTTTGCCCAAGACGGCTTTCTCTAGCGCCTCATTTAGAAAAGATAGACTGCAGCGCCATCTCTGCGGCATGATGTGGAACTAATATGATAATGTCAAAAGACGACGAATGACGTACTGAGAAACTTTGCCCAAGACGGCAAATCTCTAGCGCTTAATTTAGAAAAGATAGACTGCAGTGCCATCTATGCGGCATGATGTGGAACTAATATGACAAGGTCAAACGACGACAAACGACATACTGAGAAACTTTGCCGAAGACGGCATTTCTCTAGCGCCTCATTTATAAAATATAGACTGCAGCGCCATCTCTGCGGCATGATGTGGAACTAATATGATAATGTCAAAAGACGACGAATGACACCCTGAGAAATTTTGCCGAAGACGAAAACTCTCTATAACTACTCTGGACTGTTTTGCTCACACATTGAATTAACAACCTCTATCCATTTTTAGCAGATTCCCGGTGGCCAATGTAACTGGAACCATGTTATTCCACCACCAATGCATTTTTATGACCATATACTTTCAATATGAATATGAAATATAATTTTTATTTCCTTGACTTTTTTTTACGTCGTTTTTTGAAATAACGCGGTTTTTTTTTACGTCGTTTTTTGAAATAACGCGGTTTTTTTTTACGTCGTTTTTTGAAATAGCGGGGGTTTTTTTGGGGAAAAAGGGGGGAGAGGGGGGGAGGTGTCTTCGGGGCGGGGTTTTGTTGTTTGTGTGGTGGGGGGGGGGGGGGTGTGGGGGCGAAGAAAAAGGGGGGGGGGGGGGGGGGGGGGGGGGGGGGGGGAGGGGGGGCGAAGGGGGAGGGGGGGGAGGGGGGGGGGGGGGGGGGGGGGGGGGGGGGAAAAAAAAGGGGGGCCATTTGAGTTTTTGTAAAGAAGTTTAATAACTTCGTCGATGTTCGGTGGAAGTTGGAACGACTTGCCCGCAATGCGAATTGGCAAAACCGGTTCGATGCGGCCGAGAATCTTCTGCCGGAGGATGAGCTTCTGGAAGAGGAAGAATGCTTTGCACCACTGATCGTGCGTTGGAAGTAAATGGTCTGGATGCGCGCTACAGAAGGAAACCTGACGACAGTTCTTGCATTCAGTTAGCAGGTCCTGTCGCCATTCGCGACAGCTTGGAGAACAGCAAGTTCGTGGAAACAGTAAGACTTCCCGCTCGAAAGCTTGCAGCGGACGCTTTAGCATCTGCTCAGATTGATTCAGGGTATAGACGCGAAGATTACGGTATTCCTCGTCGGACAAAGTGTGCGCCATGTTGTAGATGTGTCCACCTGGTGAGAAGAAGCTTAACCAATACACTTTAGAATATAACAGATGTCGTATTACCTCGTTGCTTAGCTAGTTCGACGATTACACCGCAGAGATCCTTATGACCTGCGGCATCCGATCGCCGATGTTCGTCATTGCAGTAAGCGACCATGTGACAGCTCTCGCATTGGATTATATTTCGAAGTGGATTCTTACATATCTAAAAAAAAAAGAAAAGAAGCGATACCTAAGTTATCTCAGACGGTTAAAAAGTCACACATCTCACCTGACAGTTGGTGGCTAAAAAGACCGGACGAGGTGTAAACTTGTACTCAATGGATTCTTCATCCTCGTCAAAATCCTCTTCGAGTTCGTCTTCCTCGGTCGTTTCGGTACCGGCTGGAAGCGTCTTTGGCATTCGACTGGCTGCAGCTACGGTCGCATTCAGTGCTGCCAGCTGTTTTTCGACGTTGAATTTGACGTTTACCTCCTGCAAGGTAGGCATCAAAACACGGATTGTGTCTTTGTTTAGAAGGGCATGGTGGGGCGATGTAGAGGATGAAGCAGTAGATGTTGAGGGCAATGACTGCTCGTTGTCTGCACCGATTGAAGAACCAGAACCGCTGGCAGTGTTGCCGTTTTGTGTGGTTTGTAGAATTGATAAAATGCGATCCAGATTAAGGGACGATTTTTTGGGTTTTGGTTCTTGCGTTTTAGAGCTGAGAGCCTCTACTGATGGTGAATTCGAAGTGGTGTCTGCTGTAGTGGTAGTAGATGGTGGTAGTGATGAAGTAGAAGGAGTAGGATTATCTGTGGAAGTGGAGGTTTTCTTTTTCTTGGGTTGGGATAGAAGGATATCGGCAAGGGTGGATATAATTTCCATATTTTTCTTAAATGCTTCAGATCTACTTAGCTCCGTGACTGGGGACCTAGAATCAGACTGAATTGATGTCACGTTTATATTCTGTATCGGGTCGTTTGTTACCGTTGAAGCTTTAGATCCGGTGGCTGCCGGCTGCTTGATGGGGGTCTTCATCTTGGCCGCACTCTTACTGTGCACGTCTGGTTTGGGGGGAACTTCGGGTTTCTTTGGGGCAGACTTTGGTGCTTTGGTGCTGCTGGCGGCAGGCTTCTTCACAGCGGATCCGTTCAGCTCTTCTGTTAGCCGAGCAGTCGCGGCAGCATTAGCGTCCGGGGTTGCTGGTTGAGCAACGGGAGAGATGGGAGTGGTGGGTACAGCAGGACTAACAGGGGCAGGACTTGGAACAACAGGGGTTGCACTTGGTACCTGTGGCGGGGCCGTAGATTCAGCAGGTGGAGTCGCTGGCTTGGTAGTAGGTGGCTTTTCTTCCACTGACGGAGATTTCTTCTTAAGGAATTCAGGTTTTGGAGGGAGCTCTGGTTTTTTCGTAGGTTTTGGTGTGGTAGGTGGAGTACTGGGTTTCGGCGATGCCCGGGATGGAACGGACTTTGGTGGGGAAGGTGCTTTTTTGGAAGGAGTAGGAGTGGAAGCTTTGGGCACTGTCTTTTCGGGTGACTTCGAAGGTGTTTGTTGTTTTGTGGGAGTTGCCGAGGCTGGCGGTGGTTTCGTTTTGGCGGATGTTCCAGTTGTTTTTGGGGGCGATGCGCTCTTCTTCTGGTCAGTCGGTGCAGGCTTGGCTGGAGCAGTCTTTTCAGGAGTGGCAGATTTCTTCTCGTCTGGCTTGATGGCAGCAACCGGACAGGCTGCTGCTACAGCGGCGACGGCGGCAGTCTCTAGCGATTTTGCTACAGCCTGCTCGGGTTTAGCAGGTGAAACAAAATCGCTGCTTTCTACGTTTTTTGGACCGGTTGCTTTGTCGTCTTCTGATACGCTGTTTTTGGGAGTTCGCTTATTTTTCTTGTTGGATTTTTGATTCTGGTTCCCTTTGTTATCCCCGTGTTTCTTTGCTTCAGCTGCTTTATCAGCAGCAGACTTTTCAGCCGCAGCTTTTTCAGCAGCGGCCTTTTCAGCAGAGGCCTTCTCAGCAGCAGCTTTCTCAGCAGCAGCTTTTTCAGCAGCAGCTTTTTCAGCAGCAGCCTTTTCAGCAGCAGCCTTTTCAGCAGCAGCCTTTTCGGCAGCAGCCTTTTCGGCAGCAGCCTTCTCAGCAGCAGCCTTTTCGACGGTGGCCTTCGCGGCAGCCGCCTTTTCAGCAGCAGCCTTTTCAGCAGCAGCCTTTTCAGCAGCAGCCTTTTCAGCAGCAGCCTTTTCGGCAGCAGCCTTTTCGACAGCAGCCTTTTCGGCAGCGGCCTTCTCGGCAGCAGCCTTTTCAGCAGCCGCCTTAGCAGCAGCAGCCTTTTCGGCAGCAGCTTTTTCGGCAGCAGCCTTTTGGGCAGCAGCCTTTTCGGCAGCAGCCTTTTCGGCAGCAGCCTTCTCGGCAGCAGCCTTTTGAGCAGCAGCCTTTTCAGCAGCAGCTTTTTCAGCAGCAGCCTTTTGAGCAGCAGCTTTTTCAGCAGCGGCCTTTTCAGCAGCAGCCTTAACGGCAGCAGCCTTCTCAGCAGCAGCCTTTTCAGCAGCAGCCTTCTCGGCAGCAGCCTTTTCTGCAGCGGCCTTTTCAGCAGCGGCCTTTTCAGCAGCAGCCTTTTCGGCAGCAGCCTTTTCAGCAGCAGCCTTTTCAGCAGCAGCCTTTTCAGCAGCAGCCTTTTCCGCAGCGGCCTTTTCAGCAGCGGCCTTTTCAGCAGCGGCCTTTTCAGCAGCGGCCTTTTCAGCAGCAGCCTTTTCGGCAGCAGCCTTTTCAGCAGCAGCCTTTTCAGCAGCAGCCTTTTCAGCAGCGGCCTTTTCAGCAGCGGCCTTTTCAGCAGCGGCCTTTTCAGCAGCAGCCTTTTCAGCAGCAGCCTTTTCAGCAGCGGCCTTTTGAGCAGCAGCCTTTTCAGCAGCAGCCTTTTCAGCAGCGGCCTTTTGAGCAGCGGCCTTTTCAGCAGCAGCCTTTTCAGCAGCGGCCTTTTCAGCAGCGGCCTTTTCAGCAGCAGCCTTTTCAGCAGCGGCCTTTTGAGCAGCGGCCTTCTTTTCAGCAGCGGCTTTTTCGGCAGCAATCTTCTTCTCAGTGGCTGCTTTTTCCGCTGCTACTTTTTTTGCTTGGTCTGCAGCAGCTTTCTTGTCTTCTGCTGCTTTCTTCTCTGCTGCGGCTTTGTCTGCGGCTGCCTTCTTTTCAGCAGCTTCTTTTTCTGTTGCTAACTTCTTCGCTTGCTCTTCAGCAGCTTTCTTTTCAGCGGCCGCCTTCATTTCACCTGCTTCCTTTTCCGCTGTTACTTTCTTTGCTTGTTCCTCGGCAGTTTTCTTGTCTGCAGCTACCTTTTCATCGGTTGTCTTCTTTGCTCCTTCATCGTTTTTAGTTTGTTTCTTCTGTTTTTCGGAATCCTTTCGGGTACGCTGCTGTTGTTGTTGGGCAATCGGTTCTGTTTTTTTCTGTGTTAATTCGTTAATTTTTTGCTCGACTACATCAACACGAGCTTGCTGCTGAAGAAGCTTTGCCGCTTCTTCAATCTTGCGATCCTTCTCTTCGTGCAGCCGTTTCGCTTCCTGTTCCTTTTGATCCTTTTCGGCTTGAAGTTTTTGAACTTGCTGCTGTTTCTTGACCTTCTCCTCTACTAGCTTTCTGGCTTCATTCTTGATTCGATCCCTTTCTTCGGTTGCTTTCTTCACTTCAGCTTGTGCTAGCTTTTGGGACTCCGAATCGTTCCTGTTTCGTGCTTGCTTGTTCTTATTTTGCTGCTTAGGGGACGGTGGTTTCATGCTGTCCAGCTTCTTCTGTTCTTCGCCCGTTTGTTGTTGCACCTGTTGAAGTACTTTTTCTGCGATTTCGATTTTCTTCTGCAGAAGCTCTACGTTGTTGGTGGTTTTTGGAGCATCACCAGATGAGCCTGAAATAGCTCCTTCAACCGCAGCAATCTGCGCATTGGCCGAAGACTGAGCTAAGGCCAATGCTCGCAAACGCTTTTCACGTTTCTTCTTGTGTTCCTTCTTGGGCTTCTGTTCGGCAGGTGTAACGATTTGTTCACTCTCGGTTCCTTCAACTGGCTTCTTCTTGCGGTGACGACGATTGCGTCTTCGTTTCAGAGTTGCAGTGCCTTCGGCTTCACTGGCGGTACCTTCTGCAGCGGTAGTAGTTTCGCCGGCTGTTCCATTCTGAAGTGGTGCTGCAGGAGCTTCCTTCGGTTTGGCTGGAGTCTGCTTCGGTTTTTGCTTAGGAGAGGTGGGCTTCTTATCCGTTTCTGCTAGCTTTGGAGCTTCTTTCGCAGGGGTCTTGGCTGGTTCTTCTGGCTTTTCTGCGGCCTTCACAGTCTCCTCATCCACAACGGGTTCAAGTGTTGGCGTTGACTCGGTGGCAGCTTCCGCTTTTACAGGTCCACTTTTAGCTTTCCCCTTTTTGGCCATCACTTGTGTCTTTTGTTGAGTGCTGTAGGAGAGAAGAATTTTGGTTTCATTACAGGGTGGTAAGAGATTAAGCGGTTTTGTTCGCATATATAATGATTTTGAACAAGAAGCGAAGTGGCATCTGGGTTTTCATTTTATGGCTATCTGTGTATGCGAAACAAACCATCTGGGCGCTGTAAACAAGTTATAAATATAAATATATGAAAAAGTTGTTTTGCAACGAATGCGGTAACCGTGAAGTGTGAGTGGAACATCAGGAGAACTGAACTCGTAGTCTACTGTGCGTCACTAGAAGTCATTACGCAATGTCCAGTTTCAATTTGCAAGTGGTCAAACATAATGCTTGATTCTTCAGCTTCTATCAGACATTGATTTTCTGACACCGACGGTTGCTAAATTCATTCAAATCGTCAAACGTGGGTGTACACTTTACTAGCATTGATTCACTTTTCTGGCTAGAGGTGACGAAATGTTTTGGCATTCGCAAAAATGTCGCTCATTTTTTTTCTTTTCCCTGAAAACAAAAATCCTGTGCTGTCTAGCTCGAGCGTGACACACATCGGATTTAGAATTTCGTTGCTGCTTCCCTTCAGCTGGGGTGGCAAAACAGTACACGATCGTCATGGACGAAGCTAGGTCATTGAATTCAAAGTTATATGCAAAAAAATAGCCAGTTAACTCGCCATACTTGTTGCATTGATGGTTGTAATCTGTAGCCATTCATGATCGTTTCGTTCTATTAATTTTATTCGCAGGACAAGATCACAACCAAGTCAAATATCGTACGTGTTATTTGAATTGAGTCCAAGGGTACAAGCTTGGTTCAATTTACACTTATTACTTGTAGCCATTTGCATGGCAGTTTAATTTTGGATTATGGAATTTTTAGTCTTGAAAAATCGGCATTTTTTAACCTTCAAAAGAAACAGAAAAACATTTTTCATGCATCACGCTGTGCCGTTTAGACGACTTAAACGTCTCGTCGGCTACGTGAAGGATGGAAGGAAAAATAAACAGAAAGAAAAGCGAGCCGAATTTTTCTGTTCGACACACGCAAACTATAAATAGACTGTTTTCTATGCTCTGAGGGCATTGCCTCGATCGTGGCTTGTAACGCGGTTTCCATATGCCAAGAGAGCAAACAAACATAGCAGCTGATGCGAAGGATCCGACCAACGTCAAGTATGGCGCGTCTCCATCGAAGGAGGCTGGTATCGATGGATATTCTTGAACTTCACCGCGAAATGTAGATTCCTTCGTCGGGCGGACAGGGGTGATTTTGAGAAACATTTTTTTTTTAACATTATGCCATATTGCTGGTTCATTGTGTCGTGAAAATTGATGCTGAAACGTCTACAGTGGTGGAGTGAAATGGGCACACTTTGAATTTGAATTTGATTACAATATTCTAATTTTGGTTGCGAACGGACACTATTCCTAGCACGGAGTTTTTCTAAACAACATTAATCAGAAATGCTCTCACAAGCATATAGCACATTTGAAAGAAAAAAAAAACGTTCGAGGATTAGGTCAGACAGATTACGTACATGAGAAATAACAATCGATTTTTAATTGCATCTCAAGAATTGGTTGTTTGTCTGTCAATTTGAGAGTGAGTGGTGTCATTATGTTTTGACAGAGCTTCCTCGTTTGGAACGAGTATAAGTATGGAATTGATAAATAACCGATGTTCCAATTTAGGCATTTTTCTCTAGTACTTTGTACTAGGAAACTTAAATTTTGTTGGGAAATACGTAATGCTAATATATGTGATCTGTACTTTATCGTCCGGAAATTGGCTCAGAAGTCTTAATAACGTTGACTAATTGATCCATCGTATCACACGGTTTGATCAAAATATTTAATTTTCTGCAATATCTAGTGCATATATTTTGAACGCCAGATTTGACTTAAATTTCCGCCAAACTTAAAGTAAAACTAAGGGGAATACCGCCTAAATCATGTGTGTTGTATGCAAGATTGCAAACAATTAAGTGGTTTACATTTACTTTGGCTTGAAATTGAGCCGTCTGTTGAAATTCATAGTTTTTCTCTATGCATGCAAATTTGAATTGTTTTCTTTGAATTGCGAAAATTTGGAGCGTCACGAAAAATATATAGGTTTTGAACGTTAATAACTAAGTCATTCCACGATTGATTTCCAAAATGTTTGCACCAATCGATCGGGACATTTTCTACGCTTCGATTTCAATATTTTAAACTATTGGTTTTTAACATTCAAGTATTGAAATTAACGCAAATATAAGGTGATGTCTTATAATGTCGATTTTCAGAGTAAATTTACTAAATGCACAGTATTTTCCTGTCACAGACTTCAAATTTAAGTAAGGAACGTCTCACATGCAGAAGTGCACGATATAAAACAGGGACACCTTCAAATTTTCTTCATTCGCTCGGCAGCCATGGAGCTGTGCAGGGCCAGTACTGCTCTGGCAGCTGGCGGTTGCAAGTTCCCTGCAGGAGGGTACGCGGGCGCGCAACCAGCCAGAATGATGGCTCAGTGGCTGTTGCTAGCGAGTGGCTGGCATGGAAATGTATGTATAGGTATATATGAAGATGATTTCGAAATATATGTAGATGATATAGATGAATATGGTCATGCTATTGATATATTTGTAGATTATTTCGATATATATGTAGATGATATAAATTTATTTGATGATGATATTGATATGATTGAAGATGATATCGATATATATGTAGATGATGTAGATAAGACGCAACGTTGAGTGTTAAAATTTGCAGTCTATACTGGCAGAACGGCATTTTTTGGGGTACAACCATCTGTGTTTAGTTGTGGGCTCCCAAATTTCGACAGAATGTCAATAACTATTAAATGATGTATTTCACACAAAAAGATCTCTGCAGGGCTACTATTCTGATTTTGAAAGAGTGCTATACTGAATTATTATAAGAGTTTGCTCATTGTATTGACACCTACCTAATTCGTAAATCCTGGCCGATCCTGAATCCCGCACAATTTTTGTTCGATAAATACCAAATATTTCTTAAAATCATGTTTTGGTATAGAAAATAACTCAGGGTCGTTTAAAGTTTATTTGCCTTTTGCAATCGCAGCCCGCTGGTTGCTGGCATGTTATGATTTCCCTATTACAGACATAATTTTATTATAACAAGTTGTTCAATGTTGGTAATGTTCTCCTCAAAATCCAACCAGTGCTTGAAAGTGTTTCTGTTCGTTTTAGTGCGTTGGATATAGGAATCGTACCTTGGAATAGGAATCAAATATTTTTGAGAATGTGTTTGAAAGAGAAAGTGAAATGTCGCAGAATATGGCTGCAAAGGGTCAGAGCAGCAATCGGAGCGAATAAATCTTTAAGCTATTTTAAATAATAGCATGAGTTTAAAGTC
This sequence comes from Aedes koreicus, assembly GCA_024533555.2. Classification (NCBI taxonomy): domain Eukaryota; kingdom Metazoa; phylum Arthropoda; class Insecta; order Diptera; family Culicidae; genus Aedes; species Aedes koreicus. The sequence continues at coordinate 16,227 of JAHHFK020004427.1, forward strand.
GACTTTCAAACATTTGGAGAAGTTATTAAGGATTTATTGAACTCCTGCAAAAAAAATTATCGTTAAAATTGATGACCAATCAACATAGTGATTTTAATATAGCTACATATTCTTTAAAGAAACCTTGTATGTAAAGGGCGAACACGAAATTATTGCGACACCAAAAATGTCATGCCAATTTTCTTAGAATGTTTAGAATCAAACCAAAATTTTAGGGTAGTTTTATACATATATTTACTTCAAAAATCAAAAGAAAAGTTAATCGATGGAGCCTTGAGTGTAAAATTGAACGCATTTTCGCTTGATGCCCTCCATCAAAGTCTTTACAGTGTCATCCGGTACCAGTTTCTCAGTTTTTTTTTCCATTCTCTTAACATGTCCTTCTCGTCTTTGACTGTCTTCTTGCTCTTCCGAAGTTCCCGCTTCATCATTGCCCAGTACTGCTCCACCGGGCGCAGCTCCGGACAGTTTGGCGGATTCATGTCCTTTGGAACAAAATGGACAGAATTGGCCTCATACCACTCCAGGACACTTTTAGAATAGTGGCATGATGCCAAATCTGGCCAAAATAGCGGAGCTTCGTCGTGCTGCTGCAAAAACGGCAAAAGGCGCTTCTCGAGGCACTCAGATTTGTAGATCTCGCCATTTACTGTGCCCTTTGTCACGAAAGGCTCACTCCTCAGTCCGCAAGAGCAGATGGCCTGCCAAATGAGATATTTGGAGGCGAACTTCGACATTTTCTTCTTCTTAAATTTGTCGTCCATATAGACCTTGCTCTTGCCGGTGAAAAACTCCAACCCCGGAATTTGCTTAAAATCGGCTTTTATATACGTTTCGTCGTCCATCACACAGCAGCCATATTTTGTCAGCATCTTCTCGTAGAGCTTCCGTGCCCGAGTTTTAGCCGTCGATTGTTGCCGCTCATCGCGGTTTGGGAAGTTCTGTACCTTGTATGTATGTAGTCCAGCTCTCTTCTTTGCATTCTGGACGTAGCTCTGCGACATGCCGATCTTTTTAGCCAAATCACGGCTTGAGACGTTGGGATTTGCTTTAATCATCCGCTTCACCTTTCCCTCTGTCTTTTTGCTCTCCGGTCCCGGTTTTCTTCCAGCTCCTTTGCCGTGGTCCAACGTCAACCGCTCCTGGAACCGCTTCAACACTCTGGAGACGGTTGAATGGTGAATGTTCAACATTTTTCCCAACTGCCGGGGCGACAGGTCAGGAAATTCCAGGTGTTTGGAAAGAATTTGTTCTCTCGACTCGCGTTGGTTCACCTCCATTTTCGTTGAATCGAAAAACACGACTTCGAGTTTGACAGCGTGTAAACAATACACATCAATGAGAAAGTGTGCAAAATTTGGTTGATTTTTACCCAATGGTAACAAAGTTATGCCCTGTTGAATGTGTCGTAATAATTTCGTGTTCGCCCTTTACTTGTATAAAAAATCATATTTCGAACAGGTCCTCTATCAGTCGAACTCTAACCGTGGTGGGAAAAAACAGTGAAGCAACTCCGTTCAGAAGTGTGCGCGTTCAATGAACGGCACCCCGCCGCGTCGAAAACGGACATCGTGCGGCACTTCGTGGACGCCGGATACACCCGTTACGGCATCTACAACATCTTGGCACTATTAGACAACAATCAGAGCATCTAAAAAAAAACCCGTTTCCGGACGGCCGACGACCCTGAGCGACAAGAAGCTCTAAAGGATGCTGAAGAGGAAGACCGACGGAAAAGTGGCTACATCGCTGCATGCGCTTGGCCGGGAGGTCGGTTGAACCGGCCAAACAGTGAAAAAGTACCTGGCGAACATGAACATACATGTTAGGAAGCGGAAGTCTCGTCCACTGGTTTCGGAGCTGCAGGCAATGACGCAGCGGCAGCGGCTGAATAAGATGGTCAACTCGATTTTCCCGGCGAATCGCGATGTAGCGGTGGTGATGGACGACGAGACCTATCTCACCCTGGATGGCAACGACTGGCAGGGCACTTCGTATTTTACTTCCCCCACGAAGGAAGTGAACGGGGAAATTTATAGTACGAAATGCCTGCCGGAAGTTGCGTCGTTCATCAAGAAATACCATAAGGGCGAAGACGCGGTGTTCTGGCCGGATCTGGCGTCGGCCCACTACTCGAAGCGATCGTTGGAGGAGATGGAGCAGCTGAATATCGATGTTGTACCCAAGTCGGCGAACCCGCCCAACGTCCCCCAGCTGCGTCCCATCGAGAATTTCTGGGCCAACCTGAAGCGTAAGATCTACTCCAACAATTTTGTCGCGAAAACTGAGGAGGAATTGATAAATAAAACGAAAAAAGAACTCAAAAACATGCCTACACGCATGTTTTCGTCCGCCATGGCGAATGTTCCGGTTAACTGCCGGAAGGCCGCTTGCAAGGGCGTAGAATTTTATTGCAAGTTAGCTTAAATAATTACCTTCCATGGGAAATTTATCAAAATCAATTATCTGTCTTAGCTTTTTTTTATCACCATCAAAAAAAAAGTCCATTTTTTTAATGCAAACGTTACGGAAGAAGACGTTTTCAGGCACTCCACAATTCGTTTATCAGGCTCTCTATAGTGCGTCCAGATATGAAATGACTCAAGCCTGAGCTACGTGATAGCAACAGAAAGTATTTGATTTTGATTTCGCAAGATGCACACATGTGATAGATAACTACACCATATACAAATGTTCAATCTTTCTAAGATCTACAAAACTAAGTAACACATTGAAGTGGATGAATGAAGAAGTAAGAGAGTAAATGATATCTGCTGATAGGTTTGCTTCCATAAAAATTTGGTTTAACATTCCAAATCAAGATGTGTTGTGACAAGACGTTAATGTTCTTCTTTTTCTTGCTATTTTCAATTCTATTGCTTATAGCAGATTAGTTTACTGTCGGCTCTGAACTAAGTGTAGCACCTTGCAGTCATTGACCACAGTGAAGTGCCACACATTTGTACCTATTTCCATTTTCGTACGAAACCTATCCTTTATGGATGCCTTGTTACTTAAGAGCTTTCGATGCTATTGTTACATTACTGGTAACAATATTTTTATTCCTCTAAACTGTCCCGGAAATTTCACCGCATATACGCTTGCTATTTAGCTGCACTTTTTAGTCTCTGCACAGTTGCGAACACTTTTTTGTGCGTTGGTCATTTTGATTTACGAGATCAATTTTTCGCTCGTGTGTTTCCGGGATCGCAGCAAGCAGTGCTTTAAAACTGACGTGCGTCGTCAAACAATATTTCGTTATTCAACCTAAATAAGAAGTGAAATCATAAAATCTCCGTGTGATTTGCGTAAGTCGCAGTGAATGTAATCGGTTCCCTTTTAAAATGTAAAATGATCACGTTTATAACGATGGAATGTGCGGCGGTAGTTTTTCCTCGTTTCTTGTTTTTTAATGCTACGCCCCCGCACCCGGAACTTGTTGATAGAAACTTTAACTATGCAGTGACGGAAAATACAATAAGACCAAAGACCAATTTTCATTTTTCGGTGAACCAATTGAGCTGAAATTTCGGCTATAGTCTAGAAGTAACTTAAATTTTCCTCTGTGTAATCCACAATTTTTCCTTCCCACTTTAAAAGTTACAGAAATCGGGCTTTGGTCTTATTGTATTGTACGTCACGGTATACATGCAAGGATCAAAAATGTCTATTTTTGATTCGGGAAGTATGAATATTCGTCACATCCATTTGATGAACAGGCATTCTTGAAATGTGTCGTTCGATTTTCAGAAGAGCTGTTACCTTCAATCTCTACACAGAAAAAAGTAATGAATTTTAACATGCGCTTAAAATTTCCCCTCTTTTAATTCCATGTCAAAGAAGCCGTAAACAACGAAATTGTTTGCAATTTTTCATGCGCCATACAACAATGTTTGCAATCTTTCATGCAACGGGCTGGATTCAGGCGTTATCAGGCTTAACTTTACATGAAATTTCTCGTTATTCTCGGTCAAACCTAGCATTCCCTTTATGTGCATTAGATAACGCAGAAAATTCAATGCTTCTTTTTATCTGTGTAGGCCTATAAATTAATAATATTTTCATGTAGTGATAACGTGTAAATCGTCGAAGAAATACAGACCAGTTTCTCCATACAAGCACTGCCGGTTAGTGGGAGATTAATTGTGTACATAAACACAATCTTTTTGCGCGTGTTATTTTTGCACATAACATTCAGTCGGTTATCCATTAACATGAAATGAAATTTAAATCTTTTATCCATTATAGCTCACATAATTTTCATTATTGTTAAGAGTTACTCTACAGTTTGCAGGCGAGCAAATGGTAACTTTATGTTGACAGTACAATCGAGCAGCCATGTTTTGCCTAACTTCCGAGTATTCGAGAGGACTGCGACACATGTGATGGTGTATCTATCAGTACAGATAAAAGGAAAGGCAGCTCAATTTGATCTTATACTGCTGCTTATGCAGAAACTGTTCTATCGAAGTATAATCCCTAAGCCAGGAAGAGACGTAAACACCAGTCGATTGAATTGGTTTTGAATGGTGTTTCTGTTCGACTATCTTATTGTGTCGCGCTTGAGCATTGATGATGGAATAAACCTCCATTTAGGGTATTTTAATCAACTTCAATAATTAACGAATCAACGCAGCAAACGAGGTGGCAAAGTTTACAACATGTGTCCCACCCAAGTAACCACAAGCATTATATTATTGCACTTATCCAACCCAAAATCAACATCATTAATGCGGGATCGCATTTATTCGACATCATTAATGCGGGATCGCATTAATTCAACAGTTGTCAAGTAATGAAGCGTTATATTAGATTTAAGAATGTAGTGATGCATTACCAATGCAATAATGCTACTTTAGCAATGTCTTTTGGCATAACAAAAGATATAGCATTAGTTCGATCTTAGTGGGGCCCTTTTCAGCATTATTCCAACTTCAATGATGCACTAGATGTAATGCATATGCCCTATATATGCATGCTATTATAGCCTCGTGGTTACTTGGGCAGTGTGTCCTTCTCGAATAGCCGAGAGTTAGGCAAAATAAATGGTTACTCAATTTCACTGTCAACGTTTTCAGACTGACTTAACCTGGTGGTTGGTGCAGCGGTGAATCGTCAATAAACATAAATAGGCTATATGCAAAAAAAAAAAAATGACAGCTTTATCAGTTCGGCGGTTATGGCGAAAGCAGTAATGCAACTACGTTCGACAGTTTGTAATTACCGACGGCTCCACCCTGGAGCGAAGAAGTCCGTCATCGTTCCGCACTTTGTGTCGGCCTTATACGGCCTAGCTGCCATATACAAGATCCTAGCGCTCCTGAGGAAAGGTGAGAGCACCGATGGTTTTGCGTGACCGGAAAGTGCACCAAGTGCTGAAATGGAAGACGGAAGGCAAGGTGGAGAAATCCTTCCGCGACCGCCCAGACGGTCAAAAAGTATTTGGGGAACATGGACATCGTCATGAGAAAGTGGAAGTCGAGGCCGGTCCTGTCGGAAGAACAAGCGGCCACCAAAAAGCAGCGACTGAAGGTGCTCGTCAAGGATGTCTTCCCTGCGAAGTGCAACGTGGTTGTGATCATAGACGACGAGACGTATATACTTGATGCTCGACGGCAATTACTGGCATGGGACCGGGTATTTCACGTCCTCCAGAAAGGAGGTGAGCAGCGACATCAATGAAGGACAAGAAGGACTCGTGGTTAACGGGGAGATGAACAGCATGATGTGCTTACGGGAAGTAGCGGCCTTCATTAAGAAACACCACTTGAAGGACGATGTCTGGCTTCGGCACATTACGCGAAGTGGTTGCTGGGTAAGAAGCAACGTTTGAAGATCCCAACGTGACCCAGCTGTGTCCAATTGAAAATTTGATGGGTGAACCTGAAGCAAAGGATCTATTCGAACAATTTCGTGGCGAAAAGGAACCGAAAAGGAACGGATCAATAAGGCAACCAGAGAGTTGAAGAATACGTCAATTCCTTAGGATGGCTAAGGTCAAAGTTCCGGCCAACTGCCGTAAGGCCGTAAGGGTGTTTTGAATGCATGAAAATTTGTTTTGTTTTGATATCTTTTATCGTTGTTCCCATCAATCCGAAAATTGTCTCTTTTTTTTTTTTTTTGATTTAGGACTTACGTCTCTCTTTTCTATTCCTGTATAGGGGCGCCGTTCACAAATTTCTGAAACCCCAAGCGTTACGCGGGTTTAAAGACTTTGAGCGATAATATCTCCTCTCTGGCCCACAGAAATTTTACGATAAGTATTTCATTCGGAAGGTAGAATATCAAAGCTGGATCCCTGTTGATAACTAAATTCATTACATTTGTTTAAACTAATTAAAAAGTACCTTAAAGAAAAATGTTTAAACGCACAAAGCTATCGGTCGAAAATGACATCTTATTTGTACCACGCTCTGATTGATTAATACTGCCACAGTTACCGTGCCAGCGATAATTAAACATTTGGTAATTTCCGACCAATTTTTGGTTTCGGGGGGGGTTCGGGAAGGAAAGGGCCCCCTCTTTTTGGTCTGGGAAGACAAAAAAAAAGGGGGCGGGGAGAGCGCGCAGCACTCTGCCCACGAACAGTTGGGGTTTGGTGAGCTGTCACGATTTTTTCCTTATTTTAGTGTGATGAAATTAATCTGCATAAGAATCTCAATAATAACCGTCGCGAGTGTTAGTGAATGCTGTGGTTATGACCACAGAGTCATACCTAAATATCATTTGTGTGTTGCCGGTGTAAATGGATTTCGAGAACGAGCCGATTGGTACACTGTTGCTTGTTGTTGCGGATTACCCGGGTGAGCGCTTTCCATCTTACTGATTTATTTGCAATTTTTCCAAAGAGGAATGTAAATTACTTGTCGAAATATGCAGCTGACAATATTGACAGCCTTGGTCGCAAGAAGTCATAGAATAACAATTTCTAGAACATCAACTTATTGCGATACATCTTTTGATTCGAACTTTTTCGGTTATTTATTTTACTATATAAGGTTAATGTTGATCACAAGAATATAAATGAGTTTCGTATATCACAAACATCCTAAAGGTCTTGAAACGGTAAATTAAATTGTGTTTTTCAAAAGATTGATTGGCGACTAATCAGTACTTATTCATTTAGGCTGGCCTACTTCCCATCAGGACCCCACCTTCATAGTAATATTTCCCCAAGAAACTCGATTGAAGGCTGCTTGTTTCCTCAAGTGACCACACTTCTTTATTTAACTACGAGTATAGGGAAGTCTTTAAATGCATGTTTTGATACATCCATTATTTGATATGCGTATTTGCTTTTATAGCTGAATATAGGAATAAAGTACCCTGTCTTAAGTTGGTTCCTTTTAACACAATTGCAGTTGAACACATCATTTGAAACCCTGAACCAATATTTAGTGGTTGAATAAGCATTGCATAGAATTTTTTTTTTCTTCGTTTTTAAAACACATAATTTATTCCACAGGTCCAGATGTTCGATTGATATTTGGATAATGAACCAAAATATTATGCTTCGGCTTAAGATCTTTTTTTGAAATGTATTTGATACAAATTGTGATGATAATTTATTAAATCTCGTAGTGCATCAATGTAAAATAAATTTAAAATAACGGCTGAATATGCCCATTTCATTGGATGTTGAACTTTTGACGAAAGTAGCTATAATGAACTATCGGACCAAAACTTAGACACGTGGAATTTTATAAAATAAATTTAATCACTCCCAAAATTGATTTAACAATTGACAGTGTGGGGTCAATTCATAACTTTTCTCGTTTCAGAAGCTTAATTCTAGGATATATCCAGGACACAAGGAAGGAACACCTATCCCAGTTTTTCCCCTTTTCTAATTTCAGAGAGCGAACAATGGCGCTTAAACCTATGCTCATGAGCCAGGACAAACGGTGGGAATACCTTTGTCTTTCTCAAAGAAGTCAGGACAAATAGAGTGACATTATCCTTCTTAGCAACGTCACTCCTAACAATTCACCTAAACCTACAAAATCGAGACGGAAGGACGGTTGTCCCCGTTTCCTCTTTCTTACGGTTTGAAAATATTCGTTGATTAACTCATTCATCAAGTGGATAATTTAATTGCCGTTTATTTTTGAATCATCTTTTACCCCCAACGCTACATAGTGGGCCTGGCCGTTTTAATATTTATGCCATATTACAGATATGCCCCAAATATTAATGTTGCTAAGAAAAATACTGGTTACAGTATTTTCCAGGATGCTTTTAATTACTGGCTATGTGAGCGTTAGAATAGAATAGAATAGAAATGGAAGGCCAACTAAACAGAGCGCGTTGTTATCGGTGCCCTCGTCTACCTCGCTGCGGTTTTGGTATACGTGATTACTCAAGTGCCGTCCGCAAAGACGAGGAGCTGAATAAACTTCTCCCGTTTGACCATTTCACAGGGTGGTGTGCTGCTAAACACCCAGGCCGTCCCAAGAAGACCGACAAGAAAATTCAATTGTGAACCGTATCCGTCCTTTTCAGGACGACAAAATTTATTTGTCAACGGAAGAGTATATTTGATTGAATTTTCTCTTGAGCTCATCAAAACTTTCATTACCATGCACCGGCTCAACATAGCGATGCTTGAAAATCCGCGAACGGAGAACATGGCCTAAAATCTTGCTTAGTATCCATATATAAATCCCTATTCGCCAAGTTAATACTAGTAAGCACGTTGGAATTCAATAAACGAAATAGTATTAACAATTAAGTCGAGCCGAACTTCAAAACGGCTGACCGCAACAACTATGGCCCATCCCCTTTTGTAAAAATTTATTCACATTGCCTTCGTTGATACCCCCTTCCTGCCATGCAATGGTACCCGATGACATTGTATAAAAGGTCCCCGCAGTGCGAGCAGCCAACATTAATTCATATCGACTCTAAGCAGCAGCACGCTAACAACATAACAGCAGCAGAAGGAAAGCAGTGGGAAAGGCAGTTCTCAGTCGGTCGCATTCACCGTCTGCTCTGGAAGGGCAACTAAACAGAGCGCGTTGCTTCCGGTGCCCCTCGTCTACCTCGCTGCGTTACTCAAGTGCCTATGTCACTTGCAGCTGGCCGTCCGCAACGACGAGGAGCTGAATAAACTTCTCCGGTTGGACCCTTTCATAGGGTGGTGTGTTGCCAAATACCCAGGCCGTCCTGCAGCCCAAAGAAGACCGACAAGAAAATTTCAATTGTGAACCGTGTTCCGTCCGTAAACAAATAAAATCCGTCCTTTTCAGGATGACTTACTAAAGAGTGTGTTTGATTGAAAATTTTTTTTGTGTCATCGAAATCTTCACGACCACGCACCGGCTCAACATGGCGTTGCTTTAAATGCCGCCTCCCGGAGAAAATGGCCATATCAATCGCCACGTCATCTTCGTGGTCAAGTGGTTAGCGGCGTCACTCGTCGTTCAAGCGATTGACACGAAGTGAGGGTTCGATTCCCGCTCTAGCCAGTGGAACTTTTCGCAAAACGAAAATGTCCATACTGGGTGTTAGGTTAGTTGTTCGTTGTAATTCGCTCTATGTTCAATGTAAATTTAAACACAAGATCCATTTAACACTCACAAGCCCGTTGGACATTAAACAAACAAAATATTATTAACAGTTAATTCGACCCGAACTGGAGTTTCTATAAATTTTCGTGGAGAACCAATAGAAAGGTCTCACACTAATAGCATAGGGTTCCATGGTTCTTTAGACTGAATAAAATATAGTAGAAATTTATTAATTCGATGACATCAATTAGTTCACATCAACAAGCAGTCCAACGTCAATTTTGCAGTTATGTCACTGACATAACTCACCCTTTCGTTTTTTTTTAATTCAAGCTATACTGTTAACCCTAAGTCAAATATTGACAATATTAAGTAGACATCTTCTAACATTTTTGTCGAAAATTCAAAAGCAGTTTTCTACTAACTATTCGGAACCCAGTTAGGAGCATGAGCTTCGTTTGAGTTCTAATCGTGACGATCACGGTTCTTTGAAAAATAATGACATCTTTTTGCACCTTTAAAAAGAACAAACATTTTTTTTGACACGCTGTAATCACAACGTGTCTGTCTTCTCGAATGAGCAATGAAAGGAAAATGGAATGGAAACGGGCAAGGACAAGTTTGCTGACCATTTCAAACGGAAGAAAGAGTCAACATTCCTGTTTTGGCAGTCCATATGCATTTGTGTCAAACGGAGTGACCAATTGAGACCAAAGGCACCATGAACTGTGAAATTCAAAATCGATCAAAAACCGGTTTAGCTTCATGCCAGTACATGAGAACCATGAACGGGTGGTATGCGGCTAGTTCTGTGGATTTTGTACCGAAAGTTATGAACCCATCAAACTGCCCCAAGCTGGATTGCTGCAATTATCGTGCGTTCACGCTACTGAGCGCTGCCTACAGTTTGCTCTCCCTAATTTTATGCCACCGCCTGTCACCAATTGCAAAAGAGTTCGTGGGGCAATACCAAGCGGGCCCGCGCTACCACGGTTCAGATTTTCGCGATTCGGCAAGTGCTGTAGAAATGTCGCGAATACAACGTGCCCACACATCATCTTTTCATCGATTTCAAATCAGCGTATGATACAATCGATCGAGACTAGCTATGGCAGATCATGCACGAATATGGATTTCCGGAAAAACTGATACACGATGGATCGAGTGATGTGTGTCATCCGAGTATCAGAGACGCTCTCGAATCTCTTCGAAACTCGGAGAGGGTTATGGCAAGGTGATGGATTGTCGTGTTTGTTGTTTAACATTGCATTGGAGGGTGTGATTCGAAGAGCTGGAATAGACACGAGTGGCACGATCTTCAGGAAGTCTGTCCAACTATTTGGCTTCGCCGACGACGTTGATATCGTCGCACGTAACTTTGAGACGATGGCGGAAACGTACATTAGACTTAAGGCTGAAACTGGTAGGATTGGGCTTGGGATTAATGCGTTGAAAACAAAATACATGTAGGGAAGAGGCTCACGAGAAGACAATGTTAGCCTCCTAGCACGAGTTCAGATCGACGGTGATGAAATCGAGGTAGTAGACGAATTTGTGTATCTGGGCTCATTGGTGACCGCCGATAACGACACCAGCAGAGAAATACAAAGGCGCATTATGGCTGGCAATCGTGCCTACTTTGGACTCCGAAGGACGCTAAGATCGAACAAAGTTCGCCGAACCACAAAGTTGACCATCTACAAGACATTAATTAGACCGGTAGTTCTCTGCGGCCACGAAACATTGACATTTCTAGTGGAGGACAAACGCGCCCTTGGTGTCTTTGAATGGAAGGTGCTGCGTACGATCTACGGTGGAGTGCCGATGGAAGACGGAACGTGGAGGAGGCGAATGAACCACGAATTGCATCAGTTGCTGGGAGAACCTCCCATCGTACACATCGCAAAAATCGGTCGACTACGGTGGGCTGGGCATGTCGTAAGAATGTCGGACGATAGCCCTGGTTCTCGAAAACGAACTGATGGCTACAAGAAGAAGAGGCGGGCAACGAGCAAGGTGGATCGATCACGTAGAAGGCGACCTGCGGACCCTCCGCAGACAGCGAGGCAGGCGAATTACAGCCATGGACCGATTACAATGAAGACAACTTCTGTGTACAGCAGAGGCCACACCGGCCTTGGTCTGATTGATAAGGTAAGGTAAACTGTCCCAAACTCTGTCCGATCGAAACATATCGGGCCATGATGAAGTGAGAACTTCGGAAGGTCGGCGAAAGACGAAAACGGAAATGATGAGGAAGTGGAAAAAAAACTGAAAAAAAAGCATTCCGGAAACGACTGTGCAGGACGTCGATGGCAAATGTCGAGCATTTCACTCAAACTCATCCTTAAAATTTAAGCGAGTGTGTAAACAAATATACATTAATCAATCTAAAGTGTCACAATAATTATCGACTCACCCTTTAAACGTGTGCGTTTTTTTCTCTCTCTAATGATCAACTTAATTTTAGAGTAACGAAGAGAATAATTTATAATTTGTTAACAAAACGAACAATTTGTGGATCAAAATGAACTTTAAAATGTTTTCCATAAATGGATCTGGTTAAATCATAAAGAATTACATATTTGGGGGAAGATTTTGGAATTTTATTTAGTTATCATGGGGTCTGTGTGATTGTTAATTGATATAGTTATAGTTACATAACTGAGCGCAATCTTTTGAAAGTGGAACTTGCGAAGAGTTTTGACTTTTGATTACGAGACCCCTCTGTTGTAAAAGGTAACATCCTTTGTATTTGGAAACGTCACAATTAATTTAGAAACTTCAGTAAAGTTTTTTTTTTAAAGCTGAAGTTCTCCATGGCGCCTCATAAAACTTGAGAAAACGTCGACAAAGTTCTGACAACTGCGAAGAAGATCAGAAGACTTTTTATGTATGCTTATGTGCATTTAAAATAGCGTACTACCTCTTAGAAAGATAGAACCGACTTCTGCCATCGGTAAATTAAATTCTGCTGTGAATGCATGCTTCTAAATGCTTCGCTGCAACAATAACTGCCAAATTAAGTTTAAATAATTGAAAACGTTAAAACGTAATTGAAGAGACAACGGGAGGCAACAAAATAAAATCCAATGCGGTCGAAAGAACATTGAGCAACAGCGCGAAACAAGCCGCATGCCACTTGTTCTCAAATTGATTCCCAAGTCAGACACAGCTGTTCAGATGGTTACCTTCCTCTGTTGACGTTAAGCTCATATTGTAAAACAATAGCAATAGTCGGGGAGTGAAGTATCTGAGTGTCTATTTTTCTTTGCTTTACTCTTTCCTTTGCTTTACTTTTCTGCAATATGAAAGACTGTCAAAGCTCACAGCCCTAGTGGCCAACTTTTGCCTTTTCTTGTCCTTGCCATCGGGCAAAACCATTTTTATAATGAGTGATAGGCAGAAATCATATGTACAAAAAATAATGACAAATTTACAAATTAAAAAGGTTGAGTTATAAAATTTTTCCACGAGAATTTTTTTTTTGTCTTTTTTCACATTCTGATAACGCAATTTTCTAAAAAAAAAAACGTTCATCGAATTATGCACAAGTACAATTGTTCATTAATTTTCTACCCTCAAATTACCCCTATCAGTCACATCGCATCGGCAGGGCCATTTTGTTCTGTCTTACTGAACCACTTCTTCTCAGTAAAGCACTCAGAATTGAAACTGAAATATTTTTAGAAAATGTCCAATAAACACAGCCAGACAAACGCACACATAACCGTGTATCGCAGCAGTCGGGTTGACGTTGTTTTCTTATTAGCTGTTGTTGTCATCGTCTTCACCACAGTTGTTGTTGTTGTTGTTGTTGTTGCTATTGCTCCTGCCACCATTTCTGGTGAATATCACCAGCCACACCGCGCTTTTCTCGATTTCGTCACTAATTATAAACACACAAAATTCTCGCTACAACCGCCGGCAACGACTATGAGGTGACAAAAGAACAACAATAACAGGCCTACCAACAAAAAAATACCAGCGCTTCAGCCGGCGTGCGCCAACAAAAATGCTATTATTATCTTTTTCACTTTTCCCGATTTTCCGCCTTTTTTGATGGGATCCAAACTTGGTCCGGGCTATGAGCGCAGTTAAATTAAAAAAAAAAACGACTTAGGAACTCGATAAAAAATAACCCTACTCTAAATCACTGTTCCCGATCATCCTCTGCGCCGACATTTATTGAGATTGGCAAATCACGATCAAGCTGCGCGAGTCGAAACGATCGATGGGTGATGGTTGGAATTAATAAATTATGCTTCGGACTAAGATTTATTCCGACCGCGTGGTTCCCAACTTGGGATGGAAAATTTTCGTTACATAATCACCAAGCGATTCCAGTAGAATTCAAAATTGATTGTTCTGTCGGATGATTAGAATCATAGCATTACAAAAATCACCCGATGGCCACTATCGTCTCTTTTTCTTTACAAAAGGTTAAATTTGGTAATTTCTATCTTCTACCTACTTTTTTTTTTTGGTTAATTTCAAGCTTAAATGCTTGCCTTTTCTTCTCGAGTGAGTCTAGATCACGTTTCAGGTTCGACGGTTGAAATTTAACTGTGGCCGCTGGCCGTCGCTTTGCGGAAAATCTTAGCGACGGGAAAAATTGTTCGCGATCAGAAGAGAGAGAGAGAAGAGAGAAATTTACTGGGAAAAGAGGGAAAAATTGGTTAACTTAGTGTGTGGAAATTCTGCTTAAATCGATACAAAGCGGTATGAGTGTTTAGCGTTAATGCTCATTTCTCTAGTGGGGTGTGTTTTATTTTCGGTGTGCGCGTTGAAAAGTTGGGGTTATTTGTCATGTTGTTTTGGTTTGGTGATGCGAATTGGTTTTTTTTCTTCTTCTTAGTTTTGAATTTTAATAACAATTGAGCTGCGCGTTGTGGTTGGGTTTCTGAAAAGAGCGTATCGACTGAATGATCTTAAGTTGCAAGTTGATTAGTTTACTTGGTGTTCAATAAGTTCGAGTATACTTTCAAAACACGTGTGTGTCTTCAATCTAGCACCCATAACAACCCATCTGTTTGCAACACTCCTTTAAGTGACTATTGAGAGCAGCTTCAATCCGGGAGCTAGAAACTGATAGCTTTACCATTCAAAATAGTTGATTCAACATTTACCATAATGTCGGAATAGTCTTTGTTAACATGATCATAGTCAAGAATGCCATGAACGTGGTGACTCGTCCATTTTCATGGTTTTTGTAACCATTATATGCAATAGTCATCTTGACCATGATTTAATTGTCGGTATGAAGATAGAATTTATCTCAGAGTGCAACACACTTCCAGATTTTGAAATGTAAAGTTTGCAAACCAGGCACATATTTAGTATTATTTGATTTTTTTTTGTAGGGGTGTAGAACCACTGCGTCCACTGAGTTGATTTTTTGTGGTATAATTGACAATAGGATTTTTATAAAATATTTATAATCACATAGATCACAACAAAGGTCGCCTCCAAAATTTCACTCACTCGCTAAAAAAAAGGGAAAAAATTAAGTTGGTCAAACCTCTCGTTAGATATGCAACAAGTGTTGCGCAAGCAACTAGACAACAATTTCCAATTTCACCGTTTGTTTTGCTACGTAAGAAGTTAATAAATTCCTTTAAATAGATAAATAAAATCGCGAATAAAATGAATATTGTGTTAGGTAGTTTAAAAAGGAATACAGTTTCCATAAATTCCAATAACAATGCTACCTCATTAATACTTAATATTTATCTAAGATTCCAAAATTGGTGTGTATGTACGTACGTTTAGTGTTTGTTACTTATGATTCTGTCCGTACTTGCGCCTATGGTTCATAAAATTTGTATTTATACACGTACTTTTACTGTGAGAAATTGTTGTACAATTAGGTTAAGTTCTGCATGTCTTTGAACATTCGTTTTTACTTTTATTCTGTGTATATTTTTAGATTATCATAAGAAATAAGAATAGTTGGCCTTTGCCACGATAGCCTTAAGCTAGATTTAAGCATAGCATAGCATAGCATTTTCCGACCATACCATTCCTGGGATGGCCTGGTTGTAGAGACGATAGAAGCGCCAGAAAAGCTGCCTTGGGTGTGACAGGCTCTTCATCCATCGATTTCTTTGCACAACACCTGGCCAGGTCCTTATGATCAGCAACGGCTACAATTGGACCAACTCCATGCCAGGATAAAATATAAAATCCACTCTTCCCTATACTCCATCGAATTTTTGTTTGCTTATCCGAAACAAAGCTAAATCAATTTGTGGTCAGGGGGACCAGGGAACATGAAGAGGGTAGGCGGTTAATTTTATTGTTCTTTTTTTGTGGGAAAAAAGTTAATTCCTTACTACAGGTTTCCCCAAAAATGTTCCGGGAGTGGCCAATGTAGCCAATGGCTTTCTCAAGTCTATCAAAATCATAATCATGAAGATAGAGCTGCCGCGCGGCATGTTTTAAAGACTGTATTCGATGAAATTTGGACACACGCAATTGTTCGTAACTTTTTAGCGTGTGGGTAAAAATTGTTGAAATTTTAACTGAATGTATTTCATTGTGTTGTGTCAATTGTGTAATGAGTTTCGTGAAAATCGGTCGAGTGATTTCAGTGATGGCTTCGAATGAAGAAATAGTGCGCCAACAAATTTTGGGCACTCACTTCGAAAACCCAAACGCTTCTCATCGATGGATCGGAAAACAGCTCGGAATCGCACATTCAACCGTATCTCATGTGATCAAAACGTTCAAGGACCGTAAGACAACCAAGCGTAAAAATGGTAGTGGCAAAAAACATGGCATATCAAATCCGGAGAAGGCCAGGATGGTATTGAACCAATTTAAGCGTTATCCCAACATTTCGATCAGGGATGTTGCGAAAAAGGCGAAAGTTTCAGTTTGTTTTGTGCAGAAAACAATGAAACGTTCTGGATTACATGTGTCCAAGGTCCAGAAGGCACCGAACCGGAGCGATAAACAGAACTCGGTGGCAAAACTCGTGCAACAAAACTGTACAGGGCTCACAAAACCGTTCTGCATTGTGATGGACGATGAGACCTACATTAAAGCCGACACCAAACAAATGCCAGGACAGGAACACTACGTCGTCACCTCTAAGTTGGCCGTTCCGGAGAGTGTACGGAAGAAGAAACTGTCGAAATTCGCCAAAAAATTCCTTGTCTGGCAAGCGATCTGCGGATGTGGCAAAATGAGTCAGCCCTTCATCACCTCTGGGACCGCCAAGGGACAAATCTACAAGGACGAATGCCTCCAAAAACGACTTCTGCCCTTCTTGAGAGCTCACGATGGCCCGACACTGTTTTGGCCGGATTTGGCATCTTGCCACTATGCCCGGCCCGTCTTAGACTGGTACAAAGATAATAATGTAGTTTTTGTACCAAAAGACGTCAACGAACGTCGCCGAAATTTTGGGCAATCATGAAGGCAAAGCTCGTTAAAACTCCAAAACTGATAGAAAATGAACTTGAACTAAAGAAAGTGTGGTTAAAAGTAAGTAAGCAAGTCGGTCCTATCATTGCCCAAAATTTGATGAAAGGGGTCAAGGCAAAGGTGCGGACATTTGGGTTGGGAGAAGAGGTTCAATAAACCAATGATGTCAACACTTAACCGTTTAGTAGTACTTTATTTCCAGAAAGTTTGAAAAGAATGGGCTCAAGGAAAATTTTTGGTGACCTATTTTGTGTGTCCAAATTTCATCGAATACAGTCTTTAGAGGAAAATCGTAAATGGCCTCTACGACAGGTTCTCCCGGGGACGTTCCGGTGGTTCCGAGAGTGGCCAGTATTGTCAAGGATCCACTTTAAGTTTATAATAAGGTTTGTGATGAAAAACCAAGAAGAAAGAGCTGTCACATGGCATGTTTTGAGTAAAATAAAGAGTTAACCGCATCTAGAAGCCTACATCAGAACCTGTTTCTCGAAAATGGCCATATCTCAATTCAATTCAATTTAAGGTCGATTCCTGTAATCGACATTTCATTCGCTTGGGAAATATTTTGTCTTTACGTGTTCACTAAAAAAATTGTTTGACAACGGCATCTTGAACAAAATTTCATCACAAATTCAACATGTGAGATAGCCCCTAGGTCATTGGGAGTGACTTTTATGGCTTATGGCTATAGCGCCGTTACTCGCTTTCTGTAAAGAAAAGAAGGATGCATAAACTCAGTCACACACACACACTTCCAACCACCCATACCCACCCCGCACACACAGACGCGCACACATACACACACACTTACACACACACGCGCACACATACGCACAGCGCGCACACATACACACATTTACACACACACGCGCACACACACACACACACTTACGCACAAACACACACAAACACACATACAACTCAAAAACGGGAAACACACACACGCACACATACACACACACGCGCCCACATACACACACTAACACACACGCGCGCACACATACACACTCGCGCACACATACACACACTCACGCACACATGCGCGCACATACACACACTGACGCACACACTAACACACCACACACACACTTATACACACACTTACACACACACACACTACACACACACTTACACACACACACACACACACACACTACACACACACTTACACACACACTTACACACACACACACACACACACACACACACACACACACACACACACATTCCCTGATTCATCTATATGAATCTATCTCAAACGGGTGTTCGAGGTTGGATGCAGTAAAGAGGAGAAATATCAAAATTGGAACAATCGATTTGTAGTCAATGTTGCTCCAATCGAGCAGACGATCTGTCAAAATTGCTATCGCCTGATTTTTGTGAAGCGGGTCAAGCTTTTAAGTTGCTAGAATCAGATATTGTAACTTGGTCATTTTAGTCAGAGTTTCTCCCCCTAATATTCAAGGCTCGTTTGGATGCAGCATATCGCATCTGTTGTTCATAGCATAGCATAAAATACTTAAACACATCGTGACGGGAATCACCGAGATAAGCCTATCCATTTTCATTCAACTTTTCGCCGAAAATGTTTAAATTTGTAGAATCGGTTTCGAGTAATTGAATGTACGTTAAAGTTTAAGGTCTTAGAAATTTAAAATATTTGAAATTGTAATTTAAATGTCTACATGTAATTTATGTTAAAAATATCTGTAGAGTATTTAGTGAAAATAATATGAATATGTAGATCTCACCCAATCAGCATCATACTCCACACTCTCGGCAGAACTTGAAGGGATGTTTTTTTTTTGTTGTTTTTTCGTACCCGACCGTTTGTACGATTTCTATGAACGCGAAGTATGATTTTTTGGGTAACAGGTATCGGCCGACCCGAACTGGGCTACCAAATCGACCACGATATCACTTGCCATCGACATCGTTGTTTCTTCGAGTTCCCATAGATTGGCAAGTATCAGCAGAGTTCGCAAGCTATCACCCGAGTAATGCTCTCGTCCTTTCGGCTTCCAAAGAGCTGCCTCACCATAGTCTTATTGTTTTTTTACTTTTACTAATTAACACTATTCACAAAACACATAGAAAGTGCAGAGGAGCGGAAACACAAATACGCAATCTTTTCCAGTTTTCACATCACTATTCGGCTCATTATCTCGAGGAAATACTTCGCTTTAATTTCAGATGTACAAGGAAACAGATAAATCGCGACAGCTCGCAAAAAAACCTACCGTCCGCGAGCAATGTTTACTGCGATCTTCAAGCCTAAGGCTTGATTTAGGTAGAATAATTAATTATTTACTTCAACAATCCAAAAGAAAAAAACAAAAAACTCATCTTTTCTTTTTTTTTTTTTATTTGTTTTTTTTTTTTTGTTTTCTTTTTTTTTTTAACATTTTTTTTTTCACTTTACACTCTGCCAATAATAAAAATTCCCGCTGACTTTACATCGAACTTCAAAACTGGTAATAATCATCAATTCACTCGCCACAAAGCGAAAAACAGTCTTCCTTAACAATATATGTCAGGGTGGCACAATACTATAGGCTGTTCCGATAATTATAAATACACTTTTGCTTAACCGCCAATTCAAAATGCGTGTAGTATTCAACCAACTTTTGGCTGCGTCCAGTTGTTTACATCCAAATTAAACTGATGTTGTCAGATTTTTCAATTTTTCGCACGGGAGTTTGAAAATGCGTGGTCTTTCTCCCGAGCAAAGATAACGGATTGCGCACAAACGGTGCACTGTCAGTGGTCTTTCGATCAGAAAACTGGCTAAGAAAGAAGGTCTGAGCGTCGGAGCAGTTCAAACCGCATTACGGAAGTATCAACAACAGTGCTCTTTCGTAGAAAACCCGGTCCCGCTGACCCTACAATCGACAGAAAGGTAAGGGACTATTTCAAGCGTCATCCTTCAGCATCAGTCCGAGATGTGGCGAAAAAGCTAAGTACTTTGGCGACTAATGTTATACGTGCCAAGGAGAAAATGGGCCTGCAGACTCGTCGGAAGCAGAAGCAGCCAAAACAAAGCACCAAACAGGCTGAATCTGTGAAACCGAGGGCTCGAAAGCTGTACGACAAACTGCTGACCAAAAAATCGGGCTGTGAAACCTACATAAAACTCGATTATAAAACACTGGCGTGAGCACAGTTTTATACCTCGCCGAAGGGAAACGATGCTCCTGGGTCAGCCATTTACACCGAAAAATTCGGCAAGAAGGTAATGGTGTGGCAGGCCATATGTGGATGTGGAAAAATATCTCGTCCATTCATTACGACAAAAACAATGAATGGTCAAATCTACGTGAAGGAGTGTCTGCAAAAAAGGTTGCTACCCTTGATCAAACAGCATAACAAGCCTACAATAATGTTTGCATTTAAAAAAATGGACAAAAAATGCTGATTTTTCACGGGTTTACCTTCACCCGCACTGACAAAACTACTCATGCAGTATCAATCATAGTAACCCATGAGTCAGCAGATAAATTTGACAGATCTATCAGTCGAACATAATAACATCACATATTAATCATTCCCTGAACCCTCATAGTTGTGGAATAGGGCTTACCGTTGTACCATCTCTTATTGCCATTAGTAGAATATCCACAATGTTTTCAAACAAATTGGAAGTCAAACTTTTCGAAACCCTGGAAACTGGTAAGAACCGATGGAGATTGATTCGATCTTAAGCTATGTTGACTTACTCGCGAGTGACTCGGTGCCTCAAAACAACTCAAAGTAGAGCTGTCGCACCCCTAGAAATTGATAAATAAATCGAAGAAAGAACTCAAAGACATGCCTATACGCATGTTTTCGTCCGCCATGGCGAATGTTTCGGTTAACTGCCGGAAACCCGCTTGCAAGGGCGTAGAATTTTTTCCAAGTAAGCTTAAATAATCACCTTCCATGGGAAATTTATCAAAAGCAATTATCTGTCTTTTTTTTTTTTATCGCCATCCGAAAAAAGTCAATTTTTTTTAATGCAAACGTTAAAACAGCAAGTGGTGTGTATGCAGTCAAGTTCGGCTCTCTTGCAGAACGGTCTGGTGTTTTTACCAAGGCTGGCAGAGAATCCACGCAACCTTCTGTAAATATCAAAGGAAAACGGAAATGAATAGTCGGAGATAATAGTTAAACAGATGCCCTGTTTGGTGTACAGAACAAAAATTTATTTAAAAGTGGTCGTTGGGAGCATCTAGCCTAAGAAGGTCAAGTGATGCTTCATTTCTCTTTAAATGGTTAGCACTCAAGCATTCACTATAGACATAGCCTCATATGGCTTAACCGCACTCTGAAAAGAGAAAAATGTCTCAGAATATAAGTACGCGTTATGAAAGAGAACTTATCAGAGGATTTGCACTGCTAATTGCAACACTGCACAAAAATATGGCACCACTGGAGTCGTCAGATTCAGCATACCCAGCAGCGGTGAAGTTGACCATTGCGAGCCGAATGTACAGCGCATGAAGAAAGAGTTCAGGATAGATTAAGGGTAACGTCACGAAGCGCACTATACCAGCCATCATCACTATACAGGTTGGAAAACATGAACAAACGGTTCGCCAGCAGATTTTGCGACGGATAAGCACGTTTTTGGCCCTCGACGGGACGAATTTCACGTGAAATTCGGACACGTTTTTCCGAACCGCGTGAGACCGAACTTCTTTTTTCGACGCCATTTTTTCACTCTTTCAAGGGCACATTAGTTACAATTAGGACAACCAAAAAACCAATGCATTAAAACACTACCTAATGTATTCTTTTCAATGCAAACTTTGAAATTTCAATGATTTTAAGAATAGAAGGGATAGAATGGAAAAATCTGACACCGAAAATTCGACACGTTCGCTCTCGCCCAACGCTTATGAAAATTTGTATGCAGGGATTTTTGGGGCCGGAAAAGGTTCTTGTGATGGTTCGAGTCTCCTTCTCCACTTGAAAGAGGGGGGGGGGGCTCCCATACAAATGAAACACAAATTTCTGCATAACTCGAGAACTAATCAAGCAAATGGAACCAAATTTGGCATGTGGAGGTTTTTGAAAGCAAGAAATGTTTTTAAGGTGACTCGGTCCCTTCTCCTTTCCTGAGGGGGGAGGGGGGGGGCCTCTCCGATACAAATTAAACACAAATTTCTACATAACTCGAGAACTAATCAAGCAAATGGAACCAAATATGGCATGTGCAGGTTTTTGAAGGCAAGAAATGTTTCCATGGTGGTTTGAGACCCCTTCTCGCTCTGGAGGGGGGGGCTCTCATACAAATGAAACACACATTTCTGCATAACTCAAGAACTAATCAAGCAAATGGAACCAAATTTGGCATGTAGAGGTTTTTGAAGGAGAGAAATATTTCTATGGTAGTTTGAGACCCCTCCGCCCTCTGAAAAGAGGGGAGGCTCCCTCTTGAATGAAACACAAATTTCTGCATAACTCGAGAACTGATCAAGCAAATAGAACCAAATTTGGCAGGTGGAGGTTTTTGAAGGCAAGAAATGTTTCTTTGTTGGATTGAGACCCCTCCGCTCTCTGGAAGGGGGGCTCCCATACAAATGAATCACAATTTTTTGCATAACTCAAGAACAAATCAAGCAAATGGAACCAAATTTGGCATGTGTGAGGTTTTTGGAGGCAAGAAATAATTCTATGGTAGTTCAAGATCCCTCCCCCTCTTTAAGAGGGGGGGGGGTCTCTCATACAAATGAAACAGAAATTTCTGCAGAACTCGAGAACTATTCCAGCAAATCAAACCACATTTGGCATGTGGGGGTTTTAAGAGGCAGGATTTCTATATATATAAAAATGAATTTCTGTCTGTCTGTCTGTCTGACCCTTATAGACTCGGTAGCTACAGAACCGATCGGCGTGAAAATTTGTATGCAGGGGTTTTTGGGGCTGGGGAAGGTTCTTATGATTGTTTGAGTCCCCTCCCTTCTCTGGAAGGGGGGCTCTCATACAAATGAAACACAAATTTCTGCATTACTCGAGAACTAATCAAGCAAATGGAACCAAATTTGGCATTTGGGGGGTTTGAAAGCAATGATTGTATGGTGATTTGAGACCCCTCCCCCCTCTGGAAGGGGGGGGGGGGCTATCATACAAATGAAACACAAATTTCAACCAAAAATGAGAATTATCCAGGTAACTAAAACACAAAATGTGTATTTCTCGGGTAAGAAGCATGTTCTGATAGAAGTTTGAACCCCTTCTTAGTCAAAAAAAAACTCATTCCGAAAACCAACCATAAAAGTGCCAGTTCTATTAAATTTGCATTCATTTAGTTGCAAGCGTAGCAGCGCACGCACCGGGTTCAGCTAGTGTTGCCTATTGAATTCAAATGAAACGCTGCTCCCATAGAAGCCATAGCAATGGACATAATCACACCGGAAATGACGAGCAGAGGTTTTCGCCCAGCCTGGTCGACCACAAGAAGTGCAGCGAAATTACTAAGGACCTGCACGGCTCCAACGATGATGGTAGCGATATGTCCATCCAATGTACTGCCTGCTGATCGGAAGATCTCCACCGTGAAAAAGATGACAGCATCTATTCCACTCAACTGTTGAATCGAAAGCAACGTTACACCGATAGCTAGAGGAAGTAGTATTTCCCTGCGGTATAAGGCGTCTTTGGAGAATGGTTTCTCTTTTCTGAAATGGAATAATCTGATTAGAATTTGGGATTATCATTCCAATTGTAGACTTTGTTACTTCTCCTGTAATGTTCCATTAATCACTGATTTTTTAGTTTCGTTAATTCTCGGATCGAACGCAAACCCCTGCAGGTGAAGCCACTTGGCTGATTGTTTAGCTTCCTCATGCCGTTTCTTTGTCTTCAACCAGACCGGAGATTGTGGAAAGTTTATCACCGCTATAAATGGAAGTACTGAAAAAATCTTTATAAGTGAGAATTGAAAAAAAAAAGTTGAGTTCTGAAAACTCAAAGGCACTCACCTGTCACACCACAGCAGATCCACGCCAGCTTTTGCCAATCGACGTACTTCCTAGTACGTAGATCACCAATATTCCTACTGACATGGACAAAGCAGGTAACGATCCAATAACTCCTCGAATCTTCGGATCGCTACACTCGCTCACGTAGATCTGCGCTGACGGTAGAGTCAATCCTGTACTGAGTCCGGCCAGCATCCTCGCTATTAGAAGGACCTTCCAATCCTTAGCCATTGCTATTAGAAACCATGCGGTCACCCAAACCGGGGACGTCAACATCACGGTGTACTTTCGACCGATTTTATTCATCAACGGAAATGCCAGCAAACTTCCAAAAAGGGCCCCAAAGGGGGGATGGAGCTAACCCAGGAAGCGATGTTTTTACTGGGCAGCAGCTCTGGATCGATTTCCATCATCGATGGAACGGCGGGAGCTGAATAGCCCCGAACAAGCCCGATGCAGAAATAAGACAGTGAAACGGACAACGACAGCATTGTCTGCAGGATGGTTGGGAGAGGTAGGTTTTTAGTTTATTATCAATTGTAAAAGAGTAAATTGCCAACTGTTGAACTGGCGTGTGTCGTTCATTGGTGTCCTACGGAATATAACTCTTCAATCAAACAGTTTTTGAAAAGCATCATAACGGGTGTTCAATAAAAAATGATTTTTTTTCAGTCATATAGTGTTTTTTATTGAATTCATAATGTTTATTCTTTAAAAAATCGTCAATGAGTATTGGAGAAAGGGCCCTGGTCAGCCGTACGACGCAGCTTAGTCGCAATGCTCTCACAAGAGCACTGGACGGCACTGACGTCCATCTTCCAGATACAATTCCGGATCCTCGTGGTCAACTGCTTCATATCCTTGGCCCGCCGATTTTTTTTGGTACACTAGGGCACTGAGGGAGCCAAAAAATACCTCAATGGAACGGTACTGGGGCAAGTTGGTCAGGTTCATTTCTTTCGGCACGTACGGTATCTTTTATCTGCTTAAGATACTCCAGCGTCTTCTTGGCGTAATGGGAAGACGCCTTGGCCGGCCAGAAGACGTACTGCCCATCCGCATGATGCTCCTTTAAGATCGGCAGAAAATTTTCTTAAGACACTCCTCCTGGTATACTTTTTGATTGATGGCCAGACCGCTCGGCTTGAACTACGGCTTTGAAATCCGTCCATCCGATATGGCGATGTGCAGCAAAACTTTTTTTTTTCAAATTTATGCTTAAACTTATATTTGACTTCAGGGGGTGTGGCCGACTTGAATAGTATTTCCTGGAATGTGGGTCTTCGAGAGCGGAAAGTAACTTTCGTCGACCACCACGAACGACGTCCCGGAGTAGTTCTTCATCATCCACCGGCACTGCGATTTCACGGTCGTTATATGCTCGTCCGTGTACTCAGGGGACCGAGTCTTCTTCCGACAGATGATGTC
Organism: Aedes koreicus; assembly: GCA_024533555.2. Taxonomy (NCBI): domain Eukaryota; kingdom Metazoa; phylum Arthropoda; class Insecta; order Diptera; family Culicidae; genus Aedes; species Aedes koreicus. The sequence goes on from JAHHFK020004427.1 coordinate 41,557, forward strand.
CTCCATCTTAAGGGTTCGGTGAATCAAGGTATGGGAGCAGTGAGATTTTCGGCCGGCGTCACGCAAACTCGTTCCGTCCTTGTTGTCGAACAGCTTTTTCAACGCTTCCTTCTTCTTTTTCGTCCTTATCTTCGCCGGACGGCCGTTACCGGTCTTCCACTCTACGCACAGGGATGCCAGGGTCCGGTAAACTGTACTCACGGGCAAGTTTTCGTCTCGAAAGTGGTCTACCGTAAACTTTTTTCCACGATGACCATGCGTTTCGCAAAACCGTACAACACGTTCGCGGAGTACTTGCTGTTTCGACGCCATCTTGGATTGAACTGACAGCACCCGAGCGAAAAAAACACGCCACCCATTTCTAGGGAGTCCAGAGAGTCTCTTGGAGAGAAAAAAATTTACGCTCTTTACTTTAATTACAGAAAGGTATTGAAATCATTCTTATTTTTTATTGAACACCCGTTAGCTGCTCTAAGGTCCGTTGAAAAAAAAAGAGTGTCGTCCATGCACCATACACAGCAAAAAATAATGAAAATTACGTTCGAATGGTAAAAATATATCAATGTTATCCATTGCTTTATTGACTTTTAAATAAAAAAAATATGCATATATTTGGAGCATTGATAAACATTGAAAAATACGCGTACTTCCATCGGATCATACATTAGAACACGTTGCAAGGATAATAAATCTCACTGAACACGTTTTCCAATACATATACGTATGAATTTGCATGATCGTGTAAATCTAAACCTTCTTACATTGGCTAAAGGACTGAAATAGTTTGAATGTTTGGGATGAGAGCAGTTTAACGACGTGTGGAAGGAAATCACCGAACAGTGCTGGTCCACCTACAAGAAAAACACCAGAGTGGCAAAAGGTATGTCTTTGAGATAGATAACACGACCAAATACATATAACTTTACTGTTCGTTGGTTTGAAACATAGGCGTAGCCAGAGGGGGGCAGGGTGGGGCCGTTCCCCCCCCCCCTAACTTTTGATTTTATTTTTAGATTTTTAATGTTTGTTTTAATTTTTTATTATTTATTTTTAATGTATGTGAGATTGTCCCTTTACCTCAATGAAAAAGCGCGAAGTCGCCTCGATTTTGTATAAAGTTGTAGCAAAAAAGCACAAAAAGCGGACATCCATGAGATTTTTTTTAAATAGTAAACCCAATCTATCTAAAAAAAAATATCTCTAGTAATGTTAACTATGATTCAAGCATTGATTGGTTTTTTCCCCGCTAGGTGAAAGTGGAAAAAGCTATGCTCAGTTCAGTTTTCAGTTCTTGGCAATAAAAAAACGTAATATTTTAACCAATGTCATAGCTTTCGGAAGTCAAATAACACCAGATTGAGAAACATAATTCATAGTTAGAAAGTGTATCAACGGAAAATGTATATATGAACTATTCATTATATGGGCCAAACCGATCAATGTAACCCCGCTGATCAATAATATCCCGTTTTACGGTACTGTAGTTTCGTATAATAGAGAATATATGTTAATCATATCTTAAAGTTTGATTTAGTATTTTTAAATATTGGTTCTGTATCCAAGAGATATTAATGGAGCACATGCTACGATATAATCCAGGTGAAACGAGACGAATCGTATCCGATTTTCAGACCAGTAATTTGATAAGCGTGTGTGAAAGCAAGGCAGCATGCTAATCAGTGCGAGAAGTTGCAGTGGTCTTATCCTATTCAAAGATGTTATCCCTTTCTATGAGCATGAGCAAGATAATGAGCATGATTGACCGCCCAAGGTTGCTACTCCGTTGCTGCCAGATCAGCTGTTATAACACAGAGAATCAACAAATGATGGTTGAGACTAGCATACATCCTCAATGTGTAAAAACTGGTAATCCCAAACTAAGGCAATACTGGCGCCTGCTTCACCCGAATGCATGTCAAATAAGAAAACGGTAGGGCCTCTGCACTTTCACTGGTATGTTGGATAACAGGATTGGGTCGCAGCAGGATTCTTTTTGGTAAACGATAAGCTGAATTCACGCGGCGTTTAGTGAAATATTTAAATATTAGTACCGATTTCTGATTTGAACCTATTTAAACCAACAGTGAGGATGCTATTGGGGCAATCACAAAGTGTGGTGGTGGTTTTTCATTGGAAAAACAAAAAAATTCTCTATAAGGCTGGAAATCCTATTTGAACCGATTTAAACCAATAGTAAGGATGGTATTAGAGTCACTCACAAAAAGGTATAGTCTCACCAAGGTATATCTCACCATGAAGCATTTTTGTATTTTTTTTTCTATTCACTCGATCACTCGCATCGCTGAATTATAGATTATAGAAACAATACGAAACGAAACGAAACGAAACATAAGCACTCGGTTAGCACTCGATTTTAAAACAATACTAAATTGAATAGGTTCATTAGTAGGAAATTCATCAATCAAATACATACCACAACAAGTCGAGAACACTCGCATGAACCCAGAAGAAAACTACTATTAAAGTCGATGTTCATTACTTCTCATTCTAAATTTGATTACGGAAAAGTGCTCTGCTGGTGAGTGCACATTGTGTGAATTGCGCAATGATTTTTGTAAATTATTTGCAGTTTTTTGATTGATTGTTATCTAGTAGTACCATAAATGCAATTAAAAGAAACAAACGAACAAAACTAAATAAATGCCGCTGCAACAACCACGAAGAGAAAATTATGCAAAATGATGGTTTTCCTCGAATTCGAACAACAATTTTGATAACATTCAATAATACACCGTTTTTGTTTTATACTACTCAGATACACTCCACTTGATACGACGACACTATACCATCGACACTATACCGTTTCGAAAGATCGTGTTTCACTTGGATCATATAAGATAAATCGGTTCAAATTTCAAAACGCAGATGCACCAGTGTATCTGAACTATTTTAAAAATATTGAGGAGTAGCAGATAGAACGCATATGAATTCCTTTTCGTCATTGATGAATAAAACTTCCTAAATTATTTCTTATTACTCGTGTATTAAGAATACAAATAGCCACAATTTATCACAAAAATCTCAGCTTGCTTACAATCGCAACTTACGTCGGTTTGTAAAGTTATGCATGATTTTCCTGTTTGGATATAACAGAGAAAATAATTAAACTTAAGGTAAGTTGAGAGGACACAAACCACAAACTATAAACCACCAAAACTCAAAATGTATGTTTGTTAAAAGCTAACCACTTATTATTTGAACAACTATTAAAAAAAATTCTATCGAAACAGTGTGAGCACGGTGAGTAAAAAAACGATGTTTTTGCGGTTTTGCTTAGTCAGTATATGCACTGAAAATTTATTTTCGTGAATTAGCTTTCCCTTGTTTCGTAAACATGGATTTTGTTCATAGAATAAATTCCTCGTAATTTGTATGAAACATTCTTTATGCTTGTGATCTGGTGAAATGTTGTCATTACACCTTTTTGTACAATGCACGAAATGAATTTTGTGAAGACCAACCTATCACTGCTTTTCTTCAATCGTACTCATACATGTTGGTTTTGCTGCTTGGGTGGGCTGGAATCATTGATTTATCCCAAAATAAAAATTAAAGCTCTATCGAGAGTTATAAGCTCATACTCATTAATCAAGTAGCTTCTAACGAGTCACCATGGCTTAGTGAGATCAACCACGGATTCAATAACAAGTCTTCCCAAAAATACAGGTTCGAACCTCATTTCAGAAATATTAAAAAAAAATCTGAACAACTCCTCGTGGTTTGCGCTTTTTTTCAATTACATACTGAGTCGATATAGAAGTTCTGTCAGTCAATCATATAACCATGCATTCTTATTGATAACAAAATATTCGTAGCATTTTGTATTGTTTTCGTACAATGAACGAGTGTTCTTTCTGTGTCAACTAATGCTTCGTGCTTTTAACAGTTATGTAACAGCATTGTAGCATTGAATACGAAGGTAGTTTCTTGAAAAGTAAAAATCAATTTCGGTGTAGAAAACAAAGAATAGATTTGTTAGTTCTACATTCGATTTCGTAATAAAAACGAAATTTAATTTTCAGTGTGGGCGAGCGAGGACAAGTACATTTTCAGTAAAAACTGTAAGATTTCAGCATGGTTCCTATTCAATGGGATTCGATTTTGAAACTTGGGGAAAATCGAGAGTTTAATCTTGTTGCCAAAATCGGACGGGTATTGTAAAATACTTTGGGTGAGAGCAGAAAAGTTAATCCACCCGTCGTTCAGGTGGATTGTCACAAAGTGAGGGCTCGATTCCCGCTCCAGCCGACGGAACTCGATAATGTCCCTACTATATGAGTTCACCGGGCGTTGTGTTGTCCGTTGTATAATGTTAATGTTCAGTCTGTGCAGCAACTGGTTGAAGGCGGTGTAATTCTCTCTCTCTCTCTCTCTCTCTCTCTCTCTCTCTCTCTCTCTCTCTCTCTCTCTAACTCTCTCTCTCTAACTCTCTCTCTCTTCTCTCTTTCTCTGTCTCTAAAAAAAAACTAAGCTTGCCCCCCCCCCCCCCCTATTCGAAATCCTGGCTACGATAAGTTATTAGTATTTTTAGATAAACCTTTCCTTCTATATCTCGAATTTACTCAGCTTCCAGATTTCATGTTCATGGTTGTCTGACCAAATCTGAAAGATAACCGATAATATTCGTATCTAGTACAAAAAATTTCTTTTATATTACCTCGTTTCTGCACTAATTCGCAAATCTATTGGGAATAAACTACGAGAATATCGTCCCTTTAACGCATAAAGCACTGTTTTCAATCTTGGGAAACAAAATTTATTGAATTTCAATGCAAGTTTAAAAGGTAAACAAGTAGATAGGAAAAAAAAACTAATGGGTCTATGCAAACGCACTAAACATATTATACAAAATATGCATATTGCAATGGTTTAAAGTTTTAAATCCAATTAGAATTTTGTTGATGTAAATCTAAACTATGAATTGAATAATAATTAGATGTTGTACACCGTGTCCAATATATTCTCATACATAATAAAACTCTATTTATTTCAATTCGATAATCCAGATTTTATTGATAACTTTAACCAATATAATGCAATACAATAGTGATCAACTACAGCATATGTTTTGGAATAAAACCGCCTTTAACCTTCTTGACCAGCTCCAGAGGTTTTTCGAAACTGTCACAGGCGGCACGCACGACTTCCATCGGCATTTCGTCCCAAATTCGTTTGATTACGGTTTTGAATTGGTTCATATTAGACGCCCTGTGGTCATTTACCTTTGCCAGCATGTATGACCATACGAAATAATCCAAGGGATTCATATCTGGTGTACTGGGAGGCCATTCATTCTTGTCCACAAAGTCGGTCAAATTTTCTCGGCACCAGGCACATAGCTTTAATGGAACTGGTCCGTGACGGAACTGGTTTACGCCTATAAATGTGCGGCGCACCTCGGTGTTCGGAGGATTCCGGGTATCCGGGGTTTCGGAAAAAATTCCCCGGGGCCTGGGGGGAGGTCGCGAGAGTTGATTTTTAGAGAGCATGGGGATTCTGTGGAGAAAACGAAAATGTAGCCACGATGTTGATGGGTTGGAGGAGCTAAGTTCGAGATACGATGCAATGTTCGTTAACCTGCAATGCCATACATGAGGCAAGCAGAGCGACGAAGTCTGTAAGTCGCAGACGAAATGGGCCTATCTGTCAAAATATAAGCTATCTGTAGTGGAATTTAGCGGAATTTGCTCGCGTTTACTAGTGATAGTTTAAAAAAGTGTATCATTTTTTTTTTTTTAGAATAAGTGATCAATGAAGTGTTAATTTAAATTTTCCTAGTTTTTCAATTAAAATCGTTCTACTAATACGCACGCAAAAGTGTTTTTTAAAAAAAAGTGAAGAAGCAGAACGCCAACGAGTCGGACCTCGCAAAGGATTTTCAGACAATTGAGAGGTGTTATGTGCTCTCAAAAACGCGGTGCGAAACAGGTAATTGTTATCCTTTTTGCCCCCTGAATCATATGAACTATATTGTATCATCACATCACTTTATCAAGGTGAATTCTGATCCATCGAGCCTCTACCCTACTGACATAGAAAAACCTCCTTCTTCTGACCTTTTGTGGGGATGCAGAGGTAAACACGGTCCCTAAACAGCAAAGGTCACACTAACTTTCCTTCCCTATTCCCACCTGATTGCAAGGACGTGGCCGGCGCCGTTATTGATTATAATCAATGATAATTATTAAACAATTTGATAATAAAAATCCGTCTTTAATAATTATTAAAGAATTCGAGTCACTGAAACGTGTACAGTGATAATTGCTGCGGTTCAGGTATCAGGTCTCTACCCCCAGGTACTCCCCAGCCCCATTCAGTTGATTCATTGTGCAATTTCACCGATTCTAATCAATCACGGAGTAGCAACCATTGATACGTGCAGTCAGTCAAGCTAAGCTAAGCTATCAGATACATTCAAAGTGGACGATCGTTTCAAAATAAAGAAAATGTCAAAATTCGTATCAAAAAGCCTCATGTGGCAAGTTATCTGCACCTGTAGAAATTTACAAGACTGATCCTCAAAAATCGTCTCATGCCATTTAGGAGCAGCACAATTAAAAACCACTACAGCAACTGTTCGCTAACTGGGTGCTGTTGCTAGGCAACTTTTTAACTAGGCGTTCGCTAACTGGGCTATAGCCCAGTTAAAAAGCAAATAAACTTCAAAAATCAGCATTTGACATTTTGTTTGCAAAATCAGCAAGGGGCATGTAAAAGGCATAAGACCTGTACTCGAAAAAAATGCACCAGGCAAAAGTGTCCGCCACAAAAAATCTTTTAAGTCGGATTTTCTTGAAACTTTTAGGGAATGAACTAATACATATGGATTATGTTTCGGCAGAATTACTTTATTCAATTTCTTTTCCATCGCTGAAAGCCCGCACCTTCCCCTTAAGACCCCTCATTACATTTTGTGCAATGGTGGAGCCGACCTTTTTGGTCACTTTCATCCATTCTTTCTTCAACTCCAGCTCGTTCTTATTAAACACCTTGGACGATTTTCGAACTTTGGCCTTCATTTGGCTCAAAATCTTTCCACCGGATGAATCTCTGGTGAATTAGGGGGGTTGGCGGTTTTTGGTACAAAAACAACGTTATTGTCCAATCAAACGTCGATCGCGCGTAATGGCATGATGCCAGGTCCGGCCAAAATAATGTCACGCCTCCGTGGGACCGCAGGACGGGCAACAGACGCTTCTGGAGGCACTCGGTGCGGTAAATTTCGCTGTTGATGGTACCCGTTGTGATGTACGGTTTACTCAGTTTACCGCATTGGCATATGGCCTGCCAGAGCAAGTATCTTTTGGCGAATTTGTCCACTTTCTTCTTCCTTATGTCTTCCAGAACATCAAACCGTGATTTGACAACGTAGAACTCCAGCCCCAGTCTCTGCTTTGCGTCTGCCTTGATGTAGGTTTCGTCATCCATAACCGCACACATCGGTTTCGTTAACCGCTCTCGATACAGCTTCCTTGCGCGGGATTTGGCAGCCGTGTTTTGTTGATCACGCTGGTTCGGTGCCTTGCGGACCTTGAATACACGAAGCCCAGCTCGTTTCATGATTTGCTGAACGAACCAAGCGGAATCGAAAGGTTCGGATTATACTTGAAATAATCCAACACCTTCCGGGCCTTCACAGGGTCAGCTGTCTTCCATTTTCTTCCCCCTTCCAGCCCACCGCTCGGTCGTCTGCGACTCCTTAAACGATTTTACCACCAGAGACACGGTTGTATGGGTGATTCCCAGTTGTCTTCCGATCCATCTAATGGTCGCAGTCGGATTTTCCATGACGGCGCGCAAAATTCTCCGGCGATTTTGTTCTCGTTTCGATGACATCTCAATAACCGCTGAACCGATTGTTATGAAATTGTTAATGCACATGTAAACAATTCACTCCGAACTAGTTAAACCCAGATTTGCATCAATTTTTACCCACAGACAAAAAAGTTACTCACGGATAAAAATGGTGCATTTTTTTCGAGTACAGGCCTTATAAGGTTCGTGGAGGAGTGAAACGTTGTTAAATTGTACGAAATTGAGTCGTACTTCCATACAAACTGAGTCAAATATTCTGCACAATGGGGTGCGCAATAAGCTACATTGCAATAACGTAAAAATCATAAAAACAATATTGAATTTATGTATTGTGCAATGAAATATGCCATCCGAGGAGGCTGTGCCTGTGAGCGAACGTGACGTTTGTTTTTTCGCTGCGATTAAAAATTATTACTAATAATGATGTATTATCTAATAGTAGTATTCGAAACACGTTTTGCGCATCTCGTCAAGTATTTGTAGTTAACTTAACTGTGATAAAGTAGGGTTTTGGAAGTCAACCAAGCCGGTCGCGTTTTCTGATCGTTAAAAAATAGTCGTGATCCGTGAATTTTGTGAGCAGAACAAAAAACTGTCGCAGTTGCTGGGCGATATGTTCGAGGTTATCGGACTCACGGACAAAGAATTCACGGAATGCGTGAGCGATGCCCACTAGGTGCCGAGCTCTGGACACCGTGATGACTGTTGCCGAGGATCAACTGCTGGAGGAGAGCTACGCTTGGTTGATCTCTGTGGCGGGTGCCATGCAAGGATCGAGCTACTATCTGGTCAACTTCGCTCGCTGTATGTATATATGTTTGTGTGCATGTGCGTATATGTGTAAGTATTTATGAATGAATGAGAGGATGAACGTGATTTTCCAACTACGGCTCGATATTGGAAAGTAATACCTCCAGTCATTCAATTTTAATCAAAGGTAAACTATATTGAACATATATAACCATTCCACAAATATTGAAACTCGCCAATTCTTTGAACGTATTTGAAGGTTGTTTGGGTTTTCACCTCTTTCTTCAATAGATGTTAAGAGAATCATAATTTTTTCAAACTGTTGTAAAGACGTGGCGCGCAGAGAGAAGTGGGTCTACGACACATTGTTGGCGAAATGTTTAGTGGAAGTGGATAGGCTTATCTCGCTAACTACCTCAACGCCACACTCTTAGAAAAATCGTGTAAATTTAAGTCTATTTGTATGCACATAAAAGGAGCGGCCCGTTTGATTGAAATTTGCCTCTGTTCTGGGGTTACGTGACCACACAATTTTAAATGATCACCCACACGACATGACGTAGAGATAGGTTGGGCAACATAACATGATGTTTCCAAATGCTGCTACTGTAAATGCAAATTCAAATGCTTTTTGATGCCCGTTTAGGTCCCAAAGATCTTTAATAGCCATCGGAAAAAATCAGAATGCGGCAATAAAATTTAATAAATAAAAAAGGTCCACAATGTCATGGGTTGTCGTAGTAAAATTTAGCTTAATCTTATCCTGTAGGATTCATTTTGTCCCTTCATACTCAAATTTTTGAGAACATATGAAATCCCGACTAAAAGGGAAAAACAAAATTATTTCAAGTTTTGTTATTCAGTTACGCTGTTTTTATAACAAAGGTTGTTAGAATTGAGTTCGCGGATATTCTGTTTTTTAAAATAACAGAAATTGTAACAAATAATCCTCAAGAGGTAACAAGATTATAGCAAACTATGATATTTTATAACAGTACACAAAACAAACTTTGTAAAAGTTTTGTTACGATATAGCAAAATCATATCAGCTAGTGTAAGAATATAATTTATTTCTTTACGCATATTGTGCCTCCCAGGGCATTATATCTTAATTTGTTATAAGTGCGTTTTAGAATTATCTAGAGGATAGAAAACGTTCTTAACAAATGTATATCATAATCAGTTAGTCGTCACAAGGTTTGTTATAACTTTGTTATTTTTATGTTATACCCTTCTGATCAGAGTTAAATAATGCTAAATCTGGACGTTCGTCTTAAAATATTTTGAGGATGCTTAGCTGTTGCCATGTTCGAATTTAATAATATTACACGCGAATGAATTATGTGCGTAACACGCTGTGTAGCCGTGTCCATAGCAGAAACGTATTTTTCCTCCCCGTTGAGCACTGCTAAAAGTAATCATGTCATAGGCGTAGCCAGGATTTCAAATAGGGGGGGGCGAGTTTTTTTTTTTAGAGAGGGTTAAATAATGCTAATGGAGTGTATGAGGGAGGCGTCGATTTATAATATTAAGCGGTTTGGGTGGGTAGGGGAAAGAAGATAAGTTGAGAATAAAAAGTAGAGAGAGGTTTCAATAGGGGGGGTTTTAGAGAGAGAGAGAGAGAGAGAGAGAGACAGAGAGAGAGAGAGAGAGAGAGAGAGACAGAGAGAGAGAGACAGAGAGAGAGAGAGAGAGAGACAAAGAAAGAGAGAGAGAAGAGAGAGAGAGAGAGAAGAGAGAAGAGAGAAAGGAGAGAGAGAGAGAAGAGAGAGAGAGAGAGAGAGAGAGAGAGAGAATTACATCGTCTCCAACCAGTGGTTGCACATACTGAACAATTAACATTAACGGACACTTAACGGACAATACAACGCCCGGTGGACCAGTAGAGTAGGGTCATTTTCATGTTCCGACAGATGGAGCGGGAATGGTGCCCCATTTATGTGACATTACGCCTGAATGCGGGTGGATTATCTTCTCTACTCTCACCCAAAGTATTTGACAATACCCGTCCGATTCTTGCAACAAGATTAAACAATTCTAGGCTTGTTCTGGAATAAAAAAAAACGATTTTAAAAACTTTCGATTTTTCCCATGTTTTTAAGTCAAACACATTGAATGCCAAACGGGGGGATGAGCGGATGGGGAGGAGGCAGGGTGGGGGGTGGCAACACAGAAGAAACACCGTTTTTTACTCACCATGCTCACACCGTTTGAATAGATTATATTTTTTTAATGGTTGTTCAAATAATAAGTGATTAGCTTTTAACAAACATACATTTTGAGTTTTGGTGGTTTATAGCTTATGGTTTGTGTCCCCTTTGCTCACCTTTAGTATAATTATTTTATCTGATATTTTCTAAACAGGAACATCAAACATAACCTTTTAAAACGACGTAAGTAACAAATGTAAGCAAGCTGTGTTTTTTGTGCTGAATTGTTGCTACTTGCATTCTCAACACACGAGTAGTTAGTAAATAATTTAAGAAATTTTATTCATCAATGACGAAAAGAAATTCATATGCGTTCCAACAGCTATTCCTCAATATTTTAAAAATAATTTATGTACACATCTGCATCTGCGTTTGGAAATTTGAACCGATGTATCTGATATGATCCAACTGAAACACGTTCTGTCGAAACACGGTATATGTAGCAATCATGTGTATCTGAGTAGTATGAAACCAAAACGGTGTATCATTGAATTACATTAAAATTGTTGTTCAAATTGGAGAAATACAACCATTTTGCATATTTTTCTATTCGTGGTTATTTCAGCTGCATGAAAAAACATTCGTTTTGTTTTGTTTGCTTGTTTTTTTTTAATTACATGCTGGAAAATATTATACTTACTTTTGAAAAACTTTCGAATGTCCATTTATGGTACTTCTGGATAAAATGAATCAAATAACTGCTTCAGACTGCTTATAATTAAAAAAAAAACCGTATGTATTTTACCCGATGATTCGTTTTGTTATGAAGGTTCTTCTGTTTATAAACACGCGCAGAACCATCGCTTATTCTTCCGGTCTTCCTCTAAACTCTCCACCGATTGCTTGTCGATCTGCCAAACTTGGAAGACATCTGCATGGAGTTATCTCAAATTATAATAATCCGTCCAATCTATCACAAAACGTTGCGATTGGTTGAGCGGACTGGAGATAATGAAATCCATTTGTATAAGGCCAAGTCTCTCCCGGTTGGTATTAAACCGATGAGCATGGATATCAATAGAAACATAAAGTTACCAGAAGGCACAAAATGCATCTACGGACTCTTATTTTTACGAAATCCCTAAATTTCAATTTTTAATGGATTAGCATAGATTGTTCATTAGACACTTCAACTTGATTGATACAGTTATTAGTTACAGCAGTGCAATAGATTGTAGAATACAGTAGTAAAAATTGTAAGTTACGAAAAAAGAGTTTGGTTCGAGCATCGGCTGTGAAAGGTTGTGTCGATGCTTTATTACGCACTATTTTCCTATCGAGCATGGCGCGTTTCGTGTTGTTTCGGTTATCTATAATTCGGTGTAACGAGTGATCGAGTGAGCACAGTAAGAGAACAACAAAGCGTCTCTCAAGCGTTCATAAAATTATCCTTGTTTTCCTAACGGAAAACCACCATCACACTTTGTGAGTGGCTCCAATAGCATCCTTATTATTGGTTTAACTCAGATCAAATCGGATTTCCAACATTATAAAAAATCACCTTGTTTTTCCGATGAAAAAACACCATTACACTTTGTGTGTGGCCCCAATAGCATCCTTACTGTTGTAATCGGTTCGAATCAGAAATCGGTACTAGTATTTAAATATTTTACTAAACGAAGCGTGAATTCAGCTTATTGTTTACCAAAACGAACCCTGCTGCCACCCAATCTTGTCATCCAAAATCCCAGTGATTTCTCGTGGAAGTGCGGCGGTGGTCTCGGCTTCCAATAAAACGTCCAAATAAACGTTAACGCATTCCTACCCTTTCCTTATTTGACCTGCATTCGGGCGAGGCCAGCGCCGGTATTGCCTTAGTTTGGGATCACCAGTTTTACACATTGAGCATGTTTGCATCATCTGTTGATCTTCTGAGTAATAACAGCTGAACTGGCAGTAACGGAATAACATCTTCGGGCGGTCAATCATGCTCATTATCCTGCTCATGCTCATAAAAACGGATAAATTATTTGAATAGGATAAGACAACTGCAACTTCTCGCCCTGACTAGCTTGCTGTTCTGCTTCTCACACGCTGACTCAAACTGTAAGATATGATCAACATATATTCTCAATAATACGAAACTACAGTACCCTAAAACGGGGAAAGCGGGGTAACGGTGCGGTTTGACCCATGCCATGAATAGTTCAAATAAATATTTTTCGTTGATACTTTTTCTAACTATCAACTGTGTTTCTTAATCTAGTATTATTTGGCTTCTGAAAGCTATAGCATAGGTTTGAATATTCAGTTTTTTGATTAACCAAGAGCTGAACATTTTATTGAGCATAGCTTCTTCAACTTTCAGCTAGCGGGGAAAAAAATCAATCAATGCTTATCTAATAGCTAACATTACAGATTAAGAGATATTTCCCTAGTAGCACATTTGTTTCAACCCAGTAAAGGTGACTGCTCTGTGACTCAATTAAGTCACAATAGAGCTGCTGAAACCAGTTTTGACTGTTGTGTGCTGCTTGGGGTTTTTAGATACTTTAGGCTACATAGGTTGGGTTTTAGGTTAAAGGAAAAATATTGTAATAAAATTGTTACTCGTTACTATTTAAAAACTATTATATAATTACAACTTTTTTCTCATGGATGTCAATTTTTTACGCTTTTTTGCTACAACTTGTTACAAAATCGAGGCAACTTCGCGTAGTTTGGCTTTTTTATTTAGGCAAAGGAGCAATCTGACGAACATCCCAAGCAACACAAAATCGTCATATTTGGATACAGTGACTTGATTGTGACTTAATTGAGTAGTATTGGAGTAACATCAACTGTATTGCAACAAGTTACCTTGCAACCTTCTAGAGATAAAAAATAAATAATAATATATTGAAACAAATAATAAAATTCTAAAAATAAAATCAAAACTTAGGGGGGGGGGCAACGGCCCCCCCCCTGCCCCCCTGGCTACGCCTAGGTGTGCAAACGTCAATGCAAATGCTAATGTGCAAGTAAATATGCCATCCGAAATCTGCTCGGAAGCCCCCTCGAAATTTGTTTTATTTGAAATGTCAACCCAGTTATCGAACAGCATCCGCCAACTGGGCTGTGCACTTAGCCCAGTTAGCGAACGGTTGCTTTATTTAGGCCGGATTTAGCTTCAGGCCACTATTCCAAAAGTGCGCTGGAATGATATGAGACTAATTCGGTGCGTTTTGTCCCAAGGACATGAATCCACCAAACTGCTCTGAAGAGAATAACGAGAAAATAGAGGAAATAAAATAATATCCCAAGAAACTGGTTTTAGAGGAGTCACCATGAAGGATCATCAATCTTGCAGTGCATCTAGGGATCAAACGACCGAAAATCACGACATGCTCCGAATTACGTCCAATTGAAACTTATTGCGCTATGATGCAGCGGGAACTCAGAATGACCAAGGAGAAAATGAAGGATGACCAAGGAGAAAATGAAACGTCAAATGCTTGGTCTGATGTTTGAACTTTTTAAGTATTTCTGCTTCGGTAGTTGATTTGTTTTGATTCTATTTCAAACAGAAAATGGCTCCCAAATTCCGAAGTGAATCAAATATCAAATATAGTGGTATAGAATGCCCAGATTTATTAGGTGGTAGGTTACTATTTAAATCGCACTTTGAAAAACAGTATCAGGAAAAGTTTGAGAATTACAGTGAGAAAAGCCACTACTAATGTTTGGTGTAAAACGCGCATTCCACTACAACAAGAGATAAAATCTATCTTAAAAATCGAAAACCTGTATGTGTTGTGGAGGTCTCTTTCTAAGACTCGAAGCAATCAAAAACGGCTCTGTGAAGATGGCACTCGAGGAAGATATTTGTTTCCTCGAAGATCAATGAAATTTACGTCAGGCACTTATCGGTGGACAGGACAGAAATCTTCAAAAAGTTTAGAAGAAGATAGAGAAAAAGAACGCTCGGAATAATCAGGCTAAGCTAGATACAAAAAGCAGAACAAAATAACGACAAGTTAAGGTTTATTATCTAGAGAATTAGGTTTAGAATCCATTTCAACACATTTCTCAGGAGGGCAACCAATGTGTGCTTCTTTTGAATATGATGACAACGATTCTGAAGTCCAAGGTGAAGCAGATGAAGTACAAATATCGAAGAAGCGGAGAGAAACTAAAGGTGCCGCCACACGGCGCTTGAAATCTATACTATAGCTCACTATGATACAGCCGTTATAGATATCTATTTTATAGTTCTATAAGATTCGAGAAACGGTTTTGCAAAAATATGAGTTACTAAACAAAAGTTGCTATGTAGTAGAAATCATTGCCGCAGCGCTATCACTAAATTTTTTGCGATCTTTTTAAAAAAAAAAATTGGGAAGTAATCATGGGCACATTCGGTAGCTATGGACAGAGAATGAAACGGCTCAACCTGGTGCATTTGTATACGTGATCGCATTTGATTCAATTGAAAAAAAAAATGGAGAACGCAGTGCTTTCGAAAGCAATTCCCTTGTATATCCGAAAATTGGTCGTTCGTGATGAGCAAAACGGTGAATCGCACCGGGCTGTCGCTAAGAAGTACAGTATCAGTAAGGCAGCGGTTGGCAAAATTCTTCTGAAGCTTAAAACGTTTGGATCAGTGGTGGATCGCCCTGGCAGAGGCAGGAAGCGGAAAACGGATGAGAGACGGACGGACGAGAACGGACACCAAGATCATGCGCGAAGTCAAGAAGAACCCGAAGATAACTGTCCGCGAGATCCAGGAAACCCTTCAGTTATCATTTTCCGGTTGAACTGTTCGTCGCCGTCTCGTAGCACACGGGTTGAATAGCAAACTTGCCCGGAAGCGCCCATTTATCAGCAAGGCAAACAAAGCCAAACGGCTTAAGTTTGCTAAGGAGCATGCTGATAAGCCCCTAGAGTTCTGGAAAACGGTTCTCTGGACGGACGAATAAAAATTCGAGCTGTTTAACCGAAAGCCGCGGGTTCGTGTTTGGTGCAGATCGGGAGAGGAGCTTCAGGAGCGCCACATCCAAGGCACGATGAAGCATGGAGGAGGAAATGTGATGGTCTGGGGGTGTTTTTCGTGGGGTGGAGTGGGAAGCATTGTGAAAATCGACGGGATAATGACGGCAGATTCTTACATCAACATCCTGCGAGAAAATCTGGAGGTTTCGCTGATCCAGACGGGCCTTGAAGAGAAGTTCGTATTCCAGCAGGACAACGACCCGAAGCATACTGCCAAGAAGACCAAGTCTTTCTTCCGGTCTTGTCGGATCAAACCGCTGGAATGGCCTCCACAAAGCCCGGACCTCAATCCCATCGAGAATTTGTGGGCGATTCTCGATGCCAGGGTTGACAAAACTGGTGTTACCAATAAAAATAACTATTTTGAAGCCCTGGAGTGCGCCTGGGAAGAGCTAGATCCACAGCACCTAAAGAACCTGGTCGAGAGCATGTCGAAGCGCCTGCGGGAAGTCCTGAAGGCTAAAGGAGGACACATCAATTATTGAAATGCTTTTATTTTACTCTTTCTGTAGCCTAAATGAAGTGGGCACTTTATTTTGTCACTGTTTTTTTTTTCAACACAAATTGATTTTTTTTTTCTTTAAGTAAAACTCCTTTTTTTTCAGTATTGCATAAGTGAAACTTAAAAAGAATATAAAAAATAAGATAATAAAAAAATACAGTGTGTTTACTTTAATTTGAACCAAGTAAATGAGAGAAATTGAAAAAAAAACTATGAGGTGGGCACTTTATTTTGCCTATCAGTGTAGAAGTTCAGGGAAGTTCTTCAGAGGAACTTCAGGGAAGTTCTTCACAGAAATTCAGGGTAGTTCTTTATAGAAGTTCAGGGAAGTTCTTCAGAGAACTTCGGAGATGTTCTTCAGAGAACTTTAGGGAAGTTCTTCATAAAACATCAGGGAAATCGGTTAAATTCATTGCTTTGAGGTTTCAAATTATTCGTATGTACCGGTTCTTAGAGCAGCAAAAATGAAATGAAAGGTTTATTTAGAATTCGTTTATTATTTAAAAGAGAAGCGGCTGTCAATTTCACGTGATTTTGAAGAAAAATGGCAATTTTCCTATTGTGTAGAAGCGTTAGACAGAAAACACGTTAGTATAAAAGCCTTTGTAGACCAAGAGCGTCAGTGATTATTTAAAAAATAGAAAGCAGTTCAGCATCATTCTAATGGCTATGGTGGATGCTGAATACAAATTTAAGTATGTCAACATTGGAGCAGAAGATAGTGGGGTATTTGCCGATTGCCGTTGAGGAATCTGATGCAGGATCTTTGGCTTCTGAGATGCCTGTTTCGGCTCCGATGGTGGGCAAGGTGTATGGCTCAGCTGACGCAAGGACGATCAGCTGCTCTTGAGAAATTCGGAAAATTATTTTCTCTTCATAGGCCTGCTCAAATTTGTTATTCAAGTTCCTCAAATCCATCGAATATTTATTTTACAAGGCAGTCTTCAGCCCATAACGTCTCCAGCAACGAGTTGATCAATTTACCCAGAATAGTGGCCCGATTTTTTGTTTTTTTTTTAAGTTCTGTGAGTTCGGACACGATTTCGGCGCAGTTAGAGAGCAGCGTCTAGATGTCGAGAATTTTACCGAACAACCTCCAATAATTGTTCCAACGTATGTAAACTGAGCTTAATACATGTATAGAAATGTCCTTTAAATTTGTTCTTATCCGATAAATACATGAGATTTTATTGTAAATTAACAGTGTTGCAATAATTTCGTGTTCACCCTCTACTGTGCCCTTGTCGAAGTTTCATTACGGCCTAATATTTAATTATTGATGAATCCATTCATCTCGTTATTAGAATTTCAATTTGCTATTTACTGTCAAACATTACCGGTTACGTTGATCCATCGTGATTTTTGTTTGTTTCGAAAAGCTAACATTTCGGTGATCGATCGAAACTTATCAGCATGTAAATTTCACATTAAATTTAATTCAAGTCCAACATCAAATTAATTTTAGAAACATTTAGTCTAGTCGAAAACGCTGTAATAACAGATCTAATATTGAACACCGTGCTGTTTCTTTCATTAACCTGTTTCAAAGCAGCCATCTTCATCTTGCACTCTGGCTCCATTTCGATGGCCGGACTCCTTTTCTTGGATGAAATATCACTGCAAATTACCTAACGCGAACCACTATTGCTCAATATTAATTTATAGCATGTTACATTTCATGTCGATTAGTTCCAAACTTATTACACGTTCCACTTGCTAAATTTGCCTATCTGCTTAATGCACAAATAACGCATCACAACCAAGACTATGAAATGTCAAGAAGTAATTTTCTCACGCCAGGACTAGCGTTATACAGGTGAAGACCCCCCGAGAAGCGGGATTTTTTCCCCTTCTGTTTTAATCAATTTCTATCACTGGTCGTCCAACTCATTTATGAATTTTCTTAGCGATATTGTGCTGGATTTAAACACGTGCTCAAAAATAACATTCCATTGCTAGTCACTTGTCATACTAAGAGATAAACTATATTCTTAAAAACACGTTGTAACGCACTGAAAGCCAGATCAATACTGTGGCCCTGCTCTTTGGAATCGATCAATTTCAGCGTACTAATTTTCCAATTCCTAAAAATATGAATTTACAAGAATGTGTAAATTAACATCTTTATTTATCGAAGTGAATCAATTATGGCGCAACAAGCCCAAGAGATCAACAAACACAGCATAAATCTTAGCGTACTAATTTTGCAATAGCCTAAAATGTGAATTTACTAGAAGGTGTTAATTAATATCCTCACTCAGAGAAGCGAATCAATTATGGCGCACGACTCGCTTATCATCTGTCAGCTGTTATTTGTCACCCGCAAACAGAAAACAAAGCCAGTCGCATTTGTTTGCTTTTGTTATTGGAGATCATCAACACCGGCGGATGAATCTAGTTTCACGCGTATAATTGGTTTGAACATCAACAACCATTGCGTGAAAACAATCGTTGTTGATACTGATGATTGACTCCTCAAAATAAAAGTCCCACTGGAACTAGATTAAGCTCCTTTTAGTGTTGTTTTCATCGTTTTATTTTAAAATAAATAATCACATTACAATTTGGTATCCACCTTTTTAAACTCACCGTATGGCACTATTTCGTCCTCATTGCTCATTGCTACGTTGTCATGGCCTTGTTTAGAACCCGTTTCCACTCTGCTGCCCTTCGAGCCTTGTTTTTCGAACAACTTGTGTATACTTTCCAAATCTCGTCCTTTCGTCTCGGGAACAACGGTTATCACAAATACCACTCCAACGGCGCACAGAATGCTGTACATCCAGAACGTTCCTGAAGTAGTGATAATCTGAAATTTGAGTGAAATAGACTTCAGTAAGGGTTCTTCAAACCTCAACTGACGAATGTTTCATACATCTTCAAGCGGATGATACGTCTTGATCACAATGAACATCACCAGCAGATTGAACGATCCAGCCAGGGAACTCAGTAAACTTCGCTGCGCCGTTGGGAATAGCTCACCCATCAGAAGAAATGGAATGCAACCGAATCCGACGGAGAACCCAATCATGAAGACTATGAGACTCGCAACCGGAAGGTATCTGGAATGAACTTAGTATGAGTTTCCAATCAGTCGGTGTCGTGTCCTGCCCTGTAGAATACCCAAAGTTCGTGTTTCCAATCGAATTTAAATGGAAAGCTGCTCCCATCGAAGCCATAGCAATGGACATAATCACACCGGAAGTGATGAGCAGAGGTTTTCGCCCAGCCCGGTCGACCACGAAAAGAGCAGAAAAGTTACTTAGCACCTGAACGGCTCCCACTATGATGGTAGCAAGGTGTCCATCCAGAGAACTTCCCGCTGATCTAAAGATCTCCACCGTGAAGAAAATCACAGCATCTATTCCACTCAGCTGTTGGATCGACAGCAGAGCTAGACCTATGGCTAGAGGAAGCAGCACTTCCCGCCGGCACAAAGCTTCTTTGGAGAACGGTTTCTCCTTCCTGAAATAGATGAAGATTGTTACAATTGAAATCACAACCAACTAAACTGAAATACTTTTCCACCGTAGTTCCATTGCTCACTGCTTTCTGAATTTCTTGAGCTCTGGGGTCGAACGTAAATCCCTGCAAATGTAGCCATTTGGCCGAGTTATGAGCTTTTTCGTACCGTTTCTTCGTCTTCAACCAGACCGGAGATTGTGGAAAGCTTATCACAGCAATGAAAAGGAAAACTGAAAAAGTGCTTCATAAGTAGAAATATTTTCTGTAAACTCTTAGATACTCACCTGCCACACCACAGCAGACCCATGCCAGCGTTCGCCATTCGACGTATTTCCCCAGCACGTAGGTCACCAATATCCCAACTGACATGGATAATGACGGCAATGATCCGATAACTCCGCGTATCTTCGGATCGCTACATTCACTCACGTAGATCTGAGCTGATGGTAGTGTCAATCCTGCGCCGAATCCGGCTAGCATTCTCGCTATCAGAAGTACCTTCCAGTCTTCTGCCGTTGCTATCAACACCCACGCCGTTACCCAAACGGGTGACGTCAACATGACTGTGTATTTTCGACCGATTTTATGCATCAACGGGAATGCCACTAGACTTCCGAAGAGGGCTCCAAACGGGGGGATGGAGCTGACCCAGGAACCGATGTTTTTGCTGGGCAGCAGCCCTGGATCGACTTCCATCATCGATGGAACGGCGGGAGCTGAATAGCCTCGGACAAGGCCAATGCAGAAATAGGACAGCGAAACGGACAACGACAGCAGTGTCTGAAAAAAGGGGAAGGGTGGGAAAGCATAGGTTATAAATTTGAAGCGTGTGTAGCCAGGTGGTTGATTTATTAGCGACAGTTTATGATCTCTGGATATGGGTGACATTTCAATTGCTATTAGTGCATGACGAGGAGACTGGGATCAACGGCTCTTTTTAAGCGAGATAACCTTGTATTGGCATCGTATGAAATGAATTGAATGAAATTTTACGATGCCGTAAGCTGAATAATGCATACTTAGTGCCATTGTAAGTCGAGCCGGAGATAAATGTCACACAAAAGAATGCAGCGCTGTGTCTGTTGTGCTTTTGATGCATGACCGTACCCTACATAAAATTGATGAATTGTCAAGGCGCATTTGCATTACCAGCTGAGATAATAGTTTTGCTTGGAATCCTGAACGCGTAAGGCTAGGAAAAGCATTATCAAAATTTATAACCCAGCTTTGTTTTTCACATCAACATTTTTTTATTCATGTCTTCATTGTGCTGAAAATTCCCCAAAATGAAATTATGTCTGGAAACCCGCGGGCTTAGCCTCCAAATGATAGCTTAGAGTGTTAGAAATAAACTTCTGTATGGCAGCAACTTTGTGAAACTCTGTTTACATGGTGGCAACCGTTGCTTATCAATAATATAAAAACACAAATAATGGCTTAAAATCAACGAACGGTTTATTTCCGATAAACATACTCTTTATTATTAAGAAGTAACATGTTGAGCTCGAACCTCCCATCTTTTTCTTTTATGACCAGCTAAAGATGTTTCTTAAAACCGTTGTGTGACCGAAAAAAAAAACACCCGTCGATGGCCGGATGGGTACCCGGGTACCCACGAAACTGAAATGCTTATATCTCAGGTCATTTTAGGCCGATTTGAACAATTCTGGGCTCCATCGAATCGAATTTTCTTTTTTATCGAGCTGTTATCGGAATGGATCGATCTGGTCATTCTGGTTTCCGGGAAACCCGGATTTTCAAGGACATGTCTTTATACGATAATACTGATAGTGGATTTCGGTAAATAATCAGCAATATGGGTATCAAACTTCTTCAAATTTCATCATCAGGTTGAATCCATCAGACGTGTAAACATCCTAGTGGCCATTCCGGAACTGGTTCCCCGCGCACTATGGGCGATTTCCATACAAGCAGGCGGACGAAAATATTTTGATCATTTTTTCTTGTTTTGTAGAGTTTTCTTTGGTTGATGTTATCAAAATATGTTGTTAATATACTTCTTTTAACATTTCGGGATTAACTTTTCAAAAGGGCTTAACTTTCCATTGATTTAAAAAAAAAACTATAATATCTTGAAAACAGATGTGACTAAAACTCTAATTTCAAAGGATAAATCATGATAATAATATTTCAATCTTTCTAAGGGAACATCCACAAATAACGTGATATATTATGGGAGGGGGGCTCAGAAATAGAAACGTACCATGTATTAGGTATGGCATAATATGCTACGAAGTAGGTCTGGAAATGATCAATATTATGCTACGTCATTTGTGGATGGTCCCAAACAGAGATATTGCCTTTTCACAGAAAACTTAGCATGCATAGAATATTCAGAAAGAAGAAGAGGCAGCATCCGCAGCTGTTGCTTCCTTCAATGATTTGAATACACAAACTCGATGCATAGGTACAAGGTAATCGCTGAACAAAATAGCTGTGGTTGTCAGTGACGATTGTCAGTTTTGGGTATTTGAATCTGACGCCTGATGCAATTTTTTCTCTGAAACGGCAATAATAAGAATTGATTTTCGGTCCAACCATCAATAACGTAATTTATTTTTCGAAATTGTTCCATACTGCCTTCCCCTTGTATGATTTTTACGAATAAACCTGATAACCGTTTCATGACGCGTAAGAAAACACAAGATCCCTTTACCCGTCTGCCCCAGCAAAATTAATAGATGACTTCTTTGTATAGAACACGCAACAACAAAAAATTCATAATCTGCTTCAGTTTATTTATTTACATAACGGTAGAAATACATATATATTTTTACAAAGCGAATATACAATAACAACTCCAATATTTTTTTTGTCGATTTGCATTAATCTTACTAAGTTTCTGTTTCATCACAAACAAAATCCTCATCAACTTCATCGACAGCTTTCATAAGTTCCTCCAACGCATCGCAGTTATCGGTGTCGGATGTTGAACGTGTTTCAGAATCTTCAAAAATCATAAAACTTTTCACGATATCTGGATAATCTAGAACATTTTTTTTCTGTCGTCTTTTCTCCATCCAAAGTGAGCTGATGAATGGGTCTGATTCATTCATGGCACGAATGAAGACATCATGTAAGTTGTCCAGCTTTGAGCGCTTTCTAGCATGATGGGTTCGGTATTTCTTTAACTGTTTGTGCTGGCTTTCTGCTGCCTCTTCTACTAATATACCAAGCGGCGCTGGAGAATGCATAATCATAATTTCTCCGGCATGAGCGAGTACTTTATGCACAGTTGCAGGAATTTTATACCAATCGTACAATTCCAGATAAAGTCGGTAGGTATCCTTGCAATACGAATCTATTTTTTCGGGGTTTATTGGGTCTTGACAGTTGATAGCAATTAAAATATTTCTAAACCTCACAATCAATTCTTCGTCGATGTTCAGAATTCTGCTTAAAAGCTGAGGATTTGCCAATGTTCGTCGACAAACGTTACCTGTAGTACTTGTACCTGCACCACCAGATCTTGGTTGATCTACTCTGACTCCAAAATGCTCATGAAGCTGTTTCGTTATCAGAAACCTGCCATTTTTTAAAATCCATTCTATATGCAATATGCAAAAGGCATTCGAAAAATCGAATCCAAGCATGAAGCGGAGATATTCCGTAATGTAGAGCATCTTCGTTTGTTAAAAATCCTTCTTCAAACTTTTCTTTACTGTTCATTACATTAGGCTTTGCTCCACAGATTGGGCAATTTTGCATTGATGAACTTCCTGTAATATACGTGAGGACTTTTCCATCTATCATGCTAAGTACAAAATCAAAATCAACAAGAATTATTTTGTCATTTAAAAGCTCGACCTTCTCTGGCGTAAATTCATTCATTTCTTTTTCAATGTCATTTTTTGTGGCAAGAATTACCTCTTACTCTCTTTGATAAATTCAAGGATGATGGGCCTACAAAATCGAATACTTTGAGGCATAGCATTGAACCACATAATCATTTTTCGATCATTATGCATGAATAACTGAATTGGAGTAAGTGTTGATGAAAATACATCAGAATCATTCTGACATCCTTCTGGCAGCTTCTGGTGGTACTGAGAATACCCGGTTGAGCCATCCATACCCCAACTACATAATAGAATTAGTTCAGCACTATCCAGCTCGTTAGAATCCATGTACTCGTTCAGCTCTGCGTCGATTATTTTCACGACTCGATGCACTGTATTGTCCAGAAGCGCCTGCAGTTTTACTCTAATTTTTGAAGCGGTTGCTTCGATGAACTCGTTGGGAGGTGCGCATTTCTTTTTTACTTCCCCGATGACGCCGTAAGGTGGAAATCGTGACGGTTATTCTCTGTGTATTAGTTCGTATTGGAATCGACTAAATCCAGCTTCGATGAAAAAACTAAAAGCTTCCTCGGGTGACATCATTCCACGTTGATCAGTTAATTGCGACAACGTTTTTCTAGAATCTCCTCGATTTCTTAGAGTAAGGCCGATGACTTTAACTAAATTTATCTCTTTCCTATTGTAAGCTGTCCTTCTCGCCATTACTAGAGCCTTTTCGATGCTGTCTATTTTGGGATCCAAGCTTTCGTTGTCAATGACACGTCGTTTTCCTCTTTCGCTCAGATCAGCAAAAGGTTTTGAGGGTCTCCCACGCTTTGCAGATGACGCCGAGGTTGAAGGAGCATCTTGTTCTTGTTCGATGAACTCCGTAATGCCGAAGTCTCCATTTATTCAATCCCGAGAATATGCCTCGAATCTTTCCTGTTTTCGTTGAGCTTCATTCCACTTTAGCTTGTATTTACAAGCGGTCCTATAGAGTTTATCCTGGAGACGTTCACGTTTTTCCTCCGATATAGGATAGTTTTCACAAATAAATTTAAAAGCTCTTTCAACATTCGCATTATGCGTCAATTTAGAATCAAACAACGAAGTTATAACTCTATTATCCATTTTTACACTTGCACTCAACCGTAGTATGGGATTTCAAATAATACACTGTCAGTATAAATACCACTCCTGGTAATAAATCGTACTCTAGGTACTTACCATGAGCCTCAAACATTCAGTACCTAAGCGAGTCGATGGCAGCAAGGTCCACATACACGTAGGTACGAATTAACGAATTTACGAAAATTAATAAAGCAACACCAGCAAAAATTCAGGAAACAAATTATTCAAAAACAAGACAAAATAACAAAAAGAACGTAAACTTTAAACTTACATGTTAACATGAAGAAGCCCTTGTATGCGATGATAATGATACCGATTTTATTATTTATAACCAATTATAGCAGAAACTATTTAAACATATTTTTAATAATTTTAAATTTAAAAAAGGTTCAGCCCTTTTCAAAAAATGGTCGAAATTTTCTGTAAAGTGTTAATTTATAACTTATTTTGGTTAAACCATCGCCAGAAATTACCAAAATCGCCCAAAAAAGTAAATACGTTTTCATCAACCTAAAATAATGGAATTGCACCAAAGTGGTCATATTTTTAAACCGCCTGATTTCAAAATGGCGCAAGTTTGCGCAGAGTTTTCCTTCGTAATTTGTTATTATACATCCCACACTTGATTCAGAGCTGCTGGGTTATGCGGGGATATGCGGGAAAAAAAGTTGCTGATCAACAAAGTTGAAATTTCTAATTTTTTAATGTTTTTTCTTCTCTTAAAGATTTTTTTGATTTTATATCTGAATGACAACCTATCGTATTATTATTTTTTAAGGCTAGTTTTGTTACCTTTTCAATCATGTATAGTGAGCTAGGGGTTATCTCATAAAAACAGGTCAACATTTAACTTGAGATAAAGCGTATTTTTTCGGCAAAAATTCCTTTTTTTCGCTAACTTACAACTTTGACATCTAATATCTCAGGAATGAAAAGTGCTAGAGGCTTGAAACTTTGAAGTTTTCTTAATTTATATGTTTACTTTTGATAAAAAAATTGAAAAAAAGTTTTGGTGAAGGTCACTTTTCCGATTTGCGTCCGCCTGATATCTTATAGTGCCGCGGGGCCATAGGTGGTCATAAACATTTTTCCATGGAAGCCCAACAATATGGGCATCAATCTTCTTGAAATTTCATCAGCAGGTTGAATTTCTATATATTGGGTCCATCAGACGTGTTATCATTCTAGTGGCCATTCCGGAACAGGTTCCCCGTCGGGCCGTGGGTGGTCATAAACATTTTTCATGGAACCCCAACAATATGTCAAATGGATGTCAAACTTTTTGAAATTTCCAGAAGTTTGATACCCATATTGCTGGGATTTCATTGAAAAATGGTTCCATGGCCGACGGGGAACCAGTTCCGGAATGACCACTAGCATGATTACACGTCTGATGGACACAAGGTAAATTCAACTTGCTGATGAAATTTCAAGAAGTTTGATACCCATATTGTTGGGGTTCCATGAAAAAATGATTATGACCACCCATGGCCCCACGGGGAACCTGTTCCGCAATGGCCACTAGGATGTTTACACGTCTGATGGACCCAAGATAGTAACATTCAATCTGCTGATGAAATTTCAAGAAGTTTGATGTCCATATTGCTGGGATTTCAATGAAAAATGTTTATGACCACCCATGGCCCCGCGGGGAACCTGTTCCGGAATGGCCACTAGGATGTTCACACGTCTGATGGACCGAAGATAATAAAATCCAACCTGCTGATGAAATTTCAAGAAGTTTGATACCAACATTGCTGATTATTTACCGAATTCCACGATCAGTTCATCAAATCAAGACATGTCCATGGAAATCCGGATTTTCCGGAAATCAGAATAACCGGATCGATCCATTCTTATAACAGCTTGATAGAAGAATAAATTTTGAATCAATTGATTCCAAAATTGTTCAAATCGGCCGAAAATCACCTGAGATATAAGCATTTCAGTTTCGTGGGTACCCGGGTACCCATCCGGCCATCTACGTAGTTAAAAAAAAGTAAGAGCCCCTCATTTCACCCCCTGCTTGCTGAAAAATTCCGGAAAATTGTGCAATCGATTTTGACCGTCATTTTCTTGGATCTAACCGAGTTTAAATCTTGTACAATGAAAAACCATTTAAATATCGTGAATTGAAATCCGAAAAGGTACCCGGGTACCCATACGGCAACACAACGGTTAAACGCTTCGCTACTGGCACGCACCGCTTGTTGAGGTATATTGTCCCAAATATGGATCAAAAGTTTCTTGAAAGCTTCAAGATTGTGACCTTTTGTGCTTTCAATTTTACTGAGCATGTATCTCTATGCAAAAAAAAAAAACCCAAAGGATTGAGATTTGGCGATGGGACAGGCCATTCTTTTGATGATATGAAATGGAACAAATTTTGGCGACATCACTCCTGTGTTGCTTCGATTGTTGCGAAGGGGCAGAATCCTGTTGAAAACTGTTATTTCCGTCTGGAATCAATTAAGAAGCATGAGGTAACAAGTGAACATGTTCGATGCATAGTAGTTAGTATTGATTTTTACACCTGACTCGATAAAAAGTATTGCTTGACGTTTTCTGAAATTCCACCCCATCCCATTACCACAGACAGCCGTTCGACCTCATCTCATTTACCTGTGTAAAAACAAGCCTTCCCTCAAGATATCAAGTAGCAACAACAAATTTGAATTGTACTGTTGGAGCTTGAATGTCTGTCTGTGCCCATTACTCTCGACACTTTTTGGAACAGCTGCACAGCCAACCTACACGGCGGGACGTCATATCTTAAACATTAATCTGATTTTAATCGGTGTCTTAGATATGTCGACTTGTCAATCCCAGTCACATTTACTCATATATGAGTGACTCCACTTTTGACGAAAGTGAGTCAAAAACGATTCAAAATTGTGTTAAAATGTTCCGCCGTGTATCTTTGGGAACATCTGCAAGCTGCGTTGCATGTATTCTATAATTCTGTTTCTTATGAGTATCTTGCATCGGAAAAGAGAATATCAAAACCAGTGTGCCGCTGCAGCAACTCCTTTTTACCCTTCTTACACCAAAAGAAGGGTATTAAGATCGCTTGAAAATTCGACTTTTTATCCGAGGCCCAGAGGGCCGAGTGTCATATACCATTCGACTCAGCTCGACGAACTGAGCACATGTCTGTGTGTATGTGTGTGTGTGTGTGTGTGTGTGTGTGTGTGTGTGTGTGTGTGTGTGTGTGTGTGTGTGTGTGTGTGTGTGTGTGTGTGTGTGTGTGTGTGTGTGTGTGTGTGTGTGTGTGTGTGTGTGTGTGTGTGTGTGTGTGTGTGTGTGTGTGTGTGTGTGTGTGTGTGTGTGTGTGTGTGTGTGTGTGTGTGTGTGTGCGTTACAAATAATGTCACATCGGTTTCTCAGCCATTTGTGAACCGATTTCAGTTCTGTTGACGGCAAATGAAAGCTACAACATTCCCATAGAACGCTATTGATTTTTTTTTTATTCGGACATTTCGTTACGAAGATATGAACGAAACAGTACTTGACGGCCTATTATAATAGTAATCAAACAGTTTAGTCTCCGATTATATACTGAGCTATTTGTGTACCGATTTTAGTTTTGTTAGCGCCAAATTGAAGTTATAAAATCTTCAAATAACTGGTCAAAATTTCATTATGATTGCATAATCCTTCATGGAGATATGACCAAAACAATACCTGAGAGCACATAATTGTGAGCTGAAAATATACTCGTTGCATTTCAAAACCGAACCAGACCACTCACCCCAATCGATGCCGCTTGTATTCTATTGTTCTTCATCTGGTGCGTTGTATAGCACATTCAGCGGACTAGCCACACTATGCGACTCTATAGAATTAGAGTAGGATCGGTTGGCTCGAGTGGTCCGGTTTTGAACTGCAACGAGTATATTCGAAAATTACACAAAGTCTCCATTCACTATAACTACACAATTTTCAACGAACATGTACTTGTTAAGCATCTTGAATCCATATCGATAATCAAAATTGACGCTTAGGTTTGGGTAATAATTCATTCTATGGACTGATTATAAGGAATTTCTAATATTAATGTAATTTTTCCTTTTATATACCTAATATAAACAGGTCGTTAAAGACTATTAATGGCAATATTTTAATCACATCGATGAAAAATACGTTCAGGATTGACAAATAATTAATTTTATAAACTTAATGTATGACATATCGAATATTCCTGGTTCTTCCTGGAATTTCTGATGAAAATATGTATAAAGTACCATATTGGCCACATTTGAGTTCGTAATTCTGGTGAAGTGTAAGAAGGGTTCAGTCTCACCATCGGTGGATTAATTCAGGTTTTTTTCAAATCACTCGAGTTCTTTTGTATTCGTGAGTCGTGTTTTTTATACGTTTGAGTATGGGTGATGATATTCTGGATCGATCTATGGGAAATATTAGATCCTTGGGTGTCGGGTGTCGGTTCCGTTGGGTGGGGGGGTGTGGTGATTTTGTAGAGCGTGTGTGTTTGGGAAATTCTCCGTCGGGGCTATTTTTTTTTTTAATAATAATCTCGGTTGGGGTGTTAGAAAAATTAAAAAATGTAAGGAGGAGGTAAACAATATGCAATATAGAAGGGGGTGAGTTGCCTCAACCTACCCCGCAGTGGGATGTTTGGCAATGATAACGTCCTTGGTTCGAATACTACTTTACCCATGCCCTTTCGCTAAATTTTCAATACTTCTATTCTATTTCCAACCTACCGTACACTGACGGAACTTTCAACACTTTCTCATCATATCTTTCATTCTAGCAAACATTACTGGTCCACTCTTGGTGCCTCATGGTGATGAGCGAAACATTTCCTTCTACATCATAGCGTGACATTTACACTAAAATTGCACCTCTAAACGTAATATTTTATTCTATTTTTCATAAAATATTAGGAGAGGTCATAAGCAGTATAGGATTATGTTTGAATATTTTTGTTTAGTGGTATTATGATTTAGATAAGCCATTTATTTCAGAAGTCAACAACAGGGCTAAAGCCCGATTCAAAGTAAATTTGGACGCATTCAAGTGATCATAACTCAAGAATTAAACAACATACACGGTTGAGCAAAACGTCAAACAAATGGGTATTTATTCAGCTTTTAACCGACATATAGCAAATTATTACATTTTACCGTTTCGAATGAACTGTCGCATTTTACTTGTGATCGATGCAATCATGATCTTCACAGTCGCTGGTGACACTGTACCGGCGAACTGATTCCACTTTAAATGCATTTGTTGTGCATTTGTCACTTCTTTACCGCATCCTTGAAGTTTTCGCTTGACAATTGCCCAATATTTTTCGATCGGTCTGAACTCAGGGCAATTCGGAGGATTAATATCTTTGGCGACGAAATTGTTTGCAGCATACCATTCTAGTACCTTCTTAGAGTAGTGGCAGCTGGCTAGATCAGGCCAAAACATAACGTTGGTCTTGTGTTGCCGAATGAAGGGTCAAATCCACTTTTTCAGATACCTTTAATGTAAAACTTCGACGTTATTGTGTGAGATGTGATGAAAACCTTGGTTTTAAGGCCAACTGTAGATTCCTTGCCAAATCATTAGTTACCGAGCAAACATATCAGCAAAAACAAAATTATACCTGAAAGGGACATCGACCAGTAGCCAGGTAAAGTTTTCGTCCGGGGATTTGTTTATAATCCATTTTGATATATGTTTCGTCAATCATTAGAATATAGCCATTAAATTTCGTCAAAACTCGTTCGTATAGTAATCGTGCTCGCTTTTTGGCTACTAAATTTGATTTCAGGGAGCGGTTCGGATGTTTACTGGCACAAAACAACTTACATCCTTCTCTTGAAAGGATGTTACGCACGGTGGAAAAGATGGAAACGTATTTCTTTGCCAAATCACGTATGGAAACACCTGGGTTGCCTTTCACGTACCTCAACACCTTACCCCTCAGCTCTTTGTCCCTAGTGCCACTTTTATGATAGATGCGCTGTGCTCTATCCACACTCAGAGTATCCTTGTAACGTTTGATTACAAGACACACCGTTGACTTTGGGAATTTAAACACTTTTGCTATTTTTGAGGCAGACCACGAAGGATTCGCTAGATGTTTGTGCACAATTAATTTTCTTTTCTTAAGTTCCATGAACCGTAATTTCGAGATGCGTCGATCAATCGACAAAAACTTTTCATCAACTTCTTCGTCAATTAAACAACAACAAATGTCTGTCAAACGTTTTTTGTTCCAACCACAAGGGACGCGGTGGTGTATTAAACCGTGCGTCCAGATTTACTTTGAAACGAGCTTTAATAACCTATCTTCAGACAACATTTCATCCAAATCAAAAATGTTTTTTTTCTTATAAATAAACTTGGTATTTTTAAAATCAATTTTGTTTAGTGTAGGACTCAATTTGGATTTTTTTTTATTTTTTTTTTTAAAAATTTTGTTTTTTTGTGATAAACCACATAAAACACTTTTTTGGGGGATTTGTTTTTTTTGGGTTTTTCTTATTTTGAAAATAGAAAAATTAAAAAAAATTTTTTGTCTTTTTAAAAATATAGTTTGGTTTTTTTGGAAAAAAAAATAGAAAAAAGTGGCTTTTTTTGCGAAATTTTCATGTTCCAAGGGGTTCTTTGGAGATTGGGGGGGGTCTTGTTATTTTTGCGAACGATATTCGGCGATAGATACATTTCGTTAATTACGTCTTTCCATATATTTATTTGTTTATTACGTCTGTGGCCAACACTCAACGAATAAAT
This sequence comes from Aedes koreicus, assembly GCA_024533555.2. Classification (NCBI taxonomy): domain Eukaryota; kingdom Metazoa; phylum Arthropoda; class Insecta; order Diptera; family Culicidae; genus Aedes; species Aedes koreicus. The sequence continues at coordinate 72,975 of JAHHFK020004427.1, forward strand.
AAATTTATAATTTTAAATTTTATACTATTGGACTGTGGGGTTGGTTATTTGTTTTTGTTATTATTTATATAAGTACGTGAGGGGAGGGTGGTAGTGTACATATCGTATGGTGAGCATATCAAACTTCATGATTTAGCAAAACTAAGTCTTCGAAATACATTTTGAGGATTCTTGATCGTACTGGCCACTAAAAGAGGCCCTGTTGGATCCGAGTTCCTCCGGGAAAGTGGCCATATTCAAATCTTTTCCAAAGCCTGGCTTGCGACAAATCAAACTTTATGATTTTGCAAAACAAGGTCTTTGGAGGACATTTTGAGGATTTCTGACTATACTGGTCACTTAGGAAGGCCCTGTCGGGATCCGAGTTCCTCCGGAAAAGTGGCCATATTCACATCTATTTCAAAACCTGGCTTGCGACATATCAAACTTCATGATTTTGAAAAAAATAGGTCTTCGGAGGACATTCTGAGGATTTTTGACCATACTGGCCACTAAAAGAGGCCCTGCAGGTCAAAGTTCCTCCGGGAAAGTGGCCAAATTCAAATCGTTTCCAAAACCTGGCTTGCGACATATCAAACTTTATGATTTTGCAAAACTTTGTCTTTGAATCAATTTGGATCAATATCCTTTTCCACCCAGGCTGAATCCAGATCCGCGATGCTCGAAGTGTCGGATTCCGAGTTACTCAACATTTTGCACAAAAATAATTCTCACTATCGAACAAAACTAAAACCAAAACGAAAATTCCGTTTCAACCGCGAAACCACAAAAGCTGTTTTGACATTTTTTTTTGACATTAGCTCTTCTAACTATGCTTGTCTCGGCTAGCGGTACATGCCCCAACTAAACAATTTTTTACAAAAGGATACTGTCGAGCTGGAAAAGATACGCACATTTTAGTGCACCAAAGCGTAACGAAATTCAGAAAAAAGAGTACGAAGAGGACGGACGGATTACAAAAGTGAGGCGAGGTCTTCTTTGTTCAATCTATCCTACGAGCATAAACAGTACGATAAAGTGTCCTGGAAAATGATTTGGTTTGATATTTGGTAAGAAATTCAAAGAATGTCCTCCGAAGACAAAGTTTTGCAAAATCATGAAGTTTGATATGTCGCAAGCCAGGTTTTGGTTACGATTTGAATATGGCCACTTTTCGGAGGAACTTGGATCCCGCAGGGCCTCCCTAAGTGGCCAGTATGGTCAGACACCCTCAGAATGTCCTCCGAAGACATATTTTTGCAAAATCATGAAGTTTGATATGTCGCAAGCCAGGTTTTGGAAACGATTTGAATATGGCCACTTTCCCGGAGGAACTTGGATCCCGCAGGGCCTCCTTAAGTGGCCAGTATGGTCAGAAATCCTCAGAATGTCCTCCGAAGACCTATTTTTGCAAAATCATGAAGTTTGATATGTCGCAAGCCAGGTTTTGGCAACGATTTGAATATGGCCACTTTCCCGGAGGAACTCGGATCCCGCAAGGCCTCCCTAAGTGGCCAGTATGGTCAGACACCCTCAGAATGTCCTCCGAAGACCTATTTTTGCAAAATCATGAAGTTTGATATGTCGGGAATGGGGCCAGTATGGTCAGAAATCCTAAGAATGTCCTCCGAAGACCTAGGTTTTGCAAAATCATGAAGTTTGATATGTCGCAAGCCAGGTTTTGGAAAAGATTTGAATATGGCCACTTTTCCGGAGGAACTCGGATCCTGCAGGGCCTCCCTAAGTGGCCAGGGTATGGTCAGAAATCTTCAAAAGGCTTTGGAGTGGGTGTAAAAAATGAAGGGTGTGAGTGGTGCGAAAAATTTGTGCCGGGGGCGGAGGTGGGAGGAGAGGTTGCATGGAATGAGATAGTGTGGGGCGTGTTGGTGGAAAAAAAGGTGGTGTGGTAGGAAAAGGGGGGGGGGGGGAGGGGGGGGGGATATCGATAAAAAGATCAGGGATGCCTACAAGCGAACACCAGCGACTTCCGTTCGGGATGTTGCGAAAAAACTAGGGACCTCGTCGAGTAACGTCATGCGTGCCAAAGAAAGACTTGGGCTACCGGAAGCAGAAAAAAACCAAAAAGAACCCAAAACAGGCCGCGTCCGTGAAACCACGGGCCCGCAAACTCTACGATTCGTTATTGTGTAGAAATTCTGTGGACGATGAAACGTATGTGAAACTAGATTACAAAACGCTTCCCGGACCACAATTTTATACTGTAAGTGAAGACAAAGACATCCCCGAAGGCGGAGAAGGCATTTTTTACCGAAAAATTCGGTAAGAAGTTTATGGTTTGGCAGGCAATATGCGAGTGTGGTAAAACATCTAGTCCGTACAACACAACGGAGACGATGAACACTCAGAAATACGTTAAGGATTGTCTCCAGAAGCGATTATTGCCGATGATCAGGCAGCACGAAGGTCAAGTAGTGTTTTGGCCTGATTTGGCGTCATGTCATTACGCAAAGGACACTTTAGAATGGTACAAAAGTCAAAATGTATGTTTCGTGCCGAAAGACATGAATCCGCCGAACTACCCGGAGGCACGGCCAATCGAGACTTTCTGGGCTTTGACCAAAGCAAAGCTTCGAAAATTCATATAACCAGCGGACGACATCCAAAAATTCAAAAAAGATTGGCCAAAAGTGCTCAAAATGGTGGGAAGTACCACTGTGCAGAAGCTAATGGGTCATGGTCGAGGAAAAGTTAGGAGTCTTGGCTATGATTAAATATTTTGATTGAACGAGAGGAAAACATCAAATAAAACAGAAAATACAAATATGATTTGCCAAATAAAATTATTAAAACTAAAAAAACATGACTTTTTTGTTATTTTGAAAGTGTGCTTATACTTTCTGGAACAGTCTATAAACAGTGTAGATCTACAAACTAGGATAATTTTGTGATCTATTGCAAAAAAAACCGTATCATAATACGATGGTTAACGACCCAACAAACAATTTGAGCTGTATAAAAGCTGAATAAGCTACTTTTTTGCTTAAGAAGCTAATTTTGGATTGAATAAGCTGTTACACGGCATGCAATGTTTGTTGGGGATGGAGTATCATTAATTTTAAATTTGAATTTTTCTGTCTCAGAGGGGTTGGGGACGTACGTGTTAATAACGGGCGATATACTAATCGCGTGTTGAATTATAGGGATTCTGACATTTTTTTACGCGCCAAATAATATTTTTCTGGTTTGTATTTAACCAATCTTACAAAGGGTAGAGGGGGTTAAGAAATCTTTATTTATTTATTCATTGATGTTAATATTAATCACCACATGTGATTTAGAAACACATGCATTAGCGAATGCAATCTTTTGAGATACGAAAAAATAAAATATTGAATATTGATCGAATGTCTCTATAATGTACACGTGTAGTGTTAAACTATGCACTAGGTTTTTGAGAGCTTTTTTACTACACACATGTACAAAATGATTTATCGATACAAAAAAAATTCAATCGTTTAAATTTGAAATAAGCAATTGCAATGCTTTTAACCTTAATACGATGTCTCACAACTGATCTATGATTCGAAGTGCGGTGTCGACGAAGTGTCCTCTTTTGAAATATATTTTCGATCCAATGTTCGTTCAATTAATTTCCTAGTAATAATATTGGATTAATTAGATTTCTGTAGATTTCTGTAGAATAACTGTAGTGTAGTTTCGATAAAATTTGCAACCTTAATTCAACGACGTGTCATAGATTTGAAAGCATATATAACTTCGTGGATTTAAAATTAAGCTAATGCAAATACTCGTATATCTTATTGGAAAAATAAAAAAAAAAAACTTTAAAACTATAAAACTGTAAAAAAACTTTAGACAGTTATTTTTGTATTTGCGTTAATGCATGCATAAGGTCAATTCTAATGAAAAGTTCATAGCCATCTTTTATTTGCATACTTGCTCCAAACTTGCAAACTGGTGGTTTATAGGCAGCGTTGTTTTTTAAATCAGTTTTTACGGTTCATCACTTCAGATCTATTTGCTAAATATGTACATCTTTTTCGTCAACTTTAAAGTTGGAATCGTCATCGCCGGCATTTCGGTTAACTATACCAACTCGCCAAATCGTTTGATGTAAAATTGAAAGTTTTACAAACCTGTTTCAAAGCAGCTATCGTCAACTTCCACTCCGGCTCCGTATCCATGGTGAATCCCTGTGCTGCTTGAGAATGTCGCCAGTTTTAAATACTATTGTCTCTTGCGTTGTGAATAGCTTTCGCGTGAATCACTTATGCACCGACAATTTATTTCAGCATGCCAAATTTCATGTTGGTGTGATCCAATTTTTCCTCTTCTTCAACACGTTATGCTGCACGTTTACGATTTCTCAAATTGATCAAAAAAAAAAAAAAAAAAAAAAAAAAAAAAAAAAAAAAAAAAAAAAAAAAAAAAAAAAAAAAAAAAAAAAAAAAAAAAAAAAAAAAAAAAAAAAAAAAAAAAAAAAAAATTCACCCTCCAATCACACAGTTGGGCTTCACAAAACCACAAAACCACAAATCATGTAACACATTCAAGCCGCCCACTGGCCAACAGGTGCTTTCCTGGTGTTTTGAATCACAACATTTACTTCGTAGCAACTTGACTAGCTTTGTCTTTGTTTTGATCTACTCCTTTCTACCAGTCGTCTTTATAACTTTCCTTCTTTATTTGCAGAAATGCTTTTGAATTCTCGTGTTCTCGATCCACACACGTGCCGGCACTTCAAACTTCGAGCACATTGGCAGCCGTTAATCTATGAATTCGCTGACCGTTTTCCGTTCCGGCGGTAACTTTAAACTAGAGACCCTCCAGTGGCGAGTGAAGCCGCGTTATAAGTCGCTCAATGTCGGATCTAGACTGTAGAGCTTTTGCATGGAATCAGCACGCACTGCGATGCTGTGGCTCATTCCCCTCTAGGTAGATTGCGTTCATACAC